>OVAN01015774.1:0-10610 GCA_900406275.1 Anastatica hierochuntica
AGTGAAGTAGATGAGAGAAAACCCTAAAAATAAGGGTTTTGTTCGAGCATGCTACTAGCCATCGACCCATCTGGTCGATGGGAGCCAACCTTGGGTCGATGGCTGGCTACCTAGGCCGAGGAAGGTGATTTTCTCTGTTTGGGTGGCTGACCATCGACCCTAGGTAGCTGGCCATCGACCCAGATGGTCGATGGCTGCCTACCTAGGCCATCTTGATGCCTTTTGCTCCCCTTTGTCTTTTCCNTTCTCCTTTATTTTCAAGCTCCAAATAAACCTTGAATCCACCATTTGAGCCTCCCAAAGTCCATCCAAAGAGCACCTACAAATGCAAGAAAATAGATGCAAAAATGCAATATGAACCTATTCTAGACTCTAGACTCTAAATGATGCATTCTAAAGCTAATATGCTTATTTACAACCTAATAATGAATGAAAACCAAGCTAAAACACACTAAAATATGCATGAAATTGTATGTACATCAAATTTACAACTTCTCCAAGAAGCTAAAGGAGTTAAAGTGGATTGTTAGATCTATTAACATGAATGAGGTGGGGAATTTGTCTCATGAAGAAAATGGGGCTTTTTGGTCTCTCTGTCAATGCCAGGAGAATGTTCTCCGGAATCCAACTCAGGTGAATGTGCTTGCCGAATCAGAAGCAACAGATCGTTGGCTTCGTGTTAGAGCGCTGGAGGAGTCTTTTTAGAAGTTAAAAACTAAAGTCAAGTGGCTGCGTTTAGGTGATCAAAAGAATAAGTTTTTTTCACCAAGTTGCTCGCGCACGCATCGCCAAAAATTATATTTGCATGATTTTGACACAAGCTAGCACTTTGGTTACTCAACTTTCAGGGATAAAGGCGGAGGCTGTGAGCTGTTTTCAGTCCCATTTGCAGGAGCAGTCGCTGGATTTTAGTGGTATTTCTATTGAGCGGCTCCAATCTTTGTTGGATTTCAAGGTTTCTGAGGAGGTGTAGAGTCGATTGGTTATGCCGGTGTTGGAGGAGGAGGTTCGGTCTGTATTGTTCTCCATGCTAGCAGATAAGTCACCTAGGCTAGATGGGTTTACGAGTGAGTCATATCGATCTACTTGGCCGCTTATTCGACCAGATTTTGTCTTAGCTGTCCAATTTTTCTTTTCGAATGGATACTTTCCCAAGAGAGTTAATGCTACGATTATGGCGCTTGTACCGAAGAAAGTTGAAGCTATTGAAATGAAAGATAATCGTCCGATCTCATGCTGCAATATTTTGTATAAGGTTATCTCCAAGTTCATTGCGAATTGGTTGAAGATGAATGCAACGGTCACACGGCACCTCAACGACGTTGAAGAAGCTAGTTGCTCAAGCGGTTATCTACCTCCTTTGGAGGGAGAGAAACACAAGAATCCACGGAGGTCCATCAAATGCTCCTGTACATTTGTTTAGACAGCTTGACAGGATTATGAGAGATGCTCTCTTAGCTCATAGGCTTACCAACCAATGTAAGGGTCTACTTTCCCTTTGGCTAGCTAACTCTTAACCCTTAGAAGATTTAGTATGTAGAATGAACTATTTAGAGATTTAGTTGGCCTTTTTAATTTTTTTTCGGCCTTCAATCTCTTTTGTAAAGTTTTGTAAAACCCTCTGTTCCAATAATTTAAATTCACATATTATCAAAAAAAAAAAATGAATGCAACTAAATTTATTGTGCTTCTTTTGATTGGAGTTGTGTGCGCAAAGTTGACGCAAAACAGCACCAAGAAGTGTCCAAAGAGACTAAATTAAGCATCTCCTATCCCAAAACTACTACCAAAGGCATCGGAGCTGTTCTTGAAGTTGTTAGCTCAACTAACTCTGGCAGTTCGACTTTTAACTCTGCAAATGCTGCTAATGGTCCAGGCGGCTCCAGTGCAAGTGCAACTGGAAGTAGCTCCACAGGTACTAGCGGATCTGTCTCTGCGGATGGTCCCAATGCAGCTGCTTCTTCTTCAAGCAGTACTTTCGCTCAGGGTGGTTGGAGTGCTGAAGCGGGTCCCAATGGTGCAGTCTCTAGCGCAAATGACTACTCATCTGGCGGCAGCTCTGCCGATGGTAGCTCTAGCCCTTGAGCGTAAGCTGTTATCATGCTCAATATCCCTTATACCTATAGTTCTCTACAAACTCACAATCTCTTTTGTGTTCATAAATAAAACTAGAGATTGTCTGCTGTTACCAATGAAATGTCTATAATCTGTTGTGAATGTGCGATAACGTAAAAGCAATAATAACTATTATATTCTCGATTTAAGATGTTCTCAAATATATGGTATAATTTTCAAGACTCTCGGAAAGTTTATTCGCCCAACAAGCGATTAGACTCGTGACAAGTCTAGTCGTCCGTTGGGCGACTAGACACGGGCAACGTCTAGTCGCCCACGGTTGACTAGACCACTTCCTCTCGATCGTCTTCTCCTTCGAATCTCGGGTTGATTGTCCCTTGTTTTGTCTCGATTGGAGTTTCCGTTAAAGTTTCGCGATAATAATCGTAAAGATTTGTTTTTTTCGTAAAAGTTTGTATCGATCATATAAGACGATTATGGTTAACTCGAACACCGACATTGTCTAACTATACGATCGGTCTTATCATTTTGCAAAACTATCATCGCGTAATCGTACGAAAAACGATTTCTTCGAAAGAAATCGTAAAAATCACTTAGTCGCAAAACGGCCCAGGAATGCCCAAAACGCGATAAAAATCAACTTACGATTCCGGAACGAGAATGGGTCCACCTGCGAAAGATAAAAGGAAAACACGTTAAAGTTAAATGTCTGGAGATAAATATGGAAAAATCGTGAAGATAAAGAATATTCTCGAAAAAAGAATATTTCCACGGAATGATATACTCAAATCTAGGGCGAAAAGGAAACCAGACTAACCTACGAAGACATATATAAAGGATGTTAAGGAGAAGAACGAGAGGGAGACAAAAACTTTTTCACAATTCACACTTAGTGCAATTAGGTTTATTTTCGTTTTTGTTAGCGAGCTGCGTCTCAACTAGGTTTACAAGTCTTACGCTATTAGAACTAGGATACACGCCGACAGCTCTCCACGACTTATCACCCGTTGTAACGCTCAAGCAGATTCGGAATAAGATCTCTATTGCTCAACTCTATTTTTCGATTCTTTCTTGTTACTTTAGTTCTTCGTCTGTTATATCGTATTTTGATATCTCATTGTTTGGTTTAGCAGAAATCCGAAACCTCAAAGAAAGTTAGGGTTTACTGGCTTTCCTTCGATTACGAAAATCGACAGTGCGAATTTTGGTTTCCACATGCTCTAGCCCTTGAGCGTAAGCTGTGATCGTGCTCAATATCCCTTATACCTATAGTTCTCTACAAACTCACAATATCTTTTGTGTTCATAAAAAAACTAGAGATTGTCTACTGTTACGAATGCACTGTCTATAATCTACTGTGAATGTGCGATAATTAATAATCATATTTTCTAAACCCAGATCAAATAACATGGATCACGCATAAACTTAAAAGCCGATCACCACAATGATATTTATTACTATTTGGTTAAATTTAGTACCGCTTTAAGCTAAAGAGATAATATTCTCGTGTAGTCGGTAAGTACAATATTTGAGAAAGCTATATATAGTAAAGAAATAGTCTATATGAAAGAAATCTTTTAAAAGTCAACTAAACTTGATTTACGCTGTGCGGGGATATATTTTTTATTATACATACGTTTAATTATATATTATTTTGTATACTATTTTTCATATTGTTATTATTTTCATTTTTATTTTATTTGAAAAATATTTATATATGATAAAATTAATTTAACTAATTGAAAATATTATGTGTTTAACAAACATAATTTTTTCTTTTATATTGTTTTAGGATTTATCATAAAAGATTTTTTGTTTATGCGAATTGATAATACTTTATGGAAACTATTTTTTTTAAAAAAATTATGGTATTTGGAAAATGTTTTAAGAACGGGATTAGCTCTTTAAATTTTATTTTTTAAACAACAAAATTTTTGAGCAGCACAAGTGGTACAGTGGTTACCACCTCTGTTGGCCAAACTCACTTACCTGGGTTCGAACCCGGGGTGATGCCTTTTTCAGGAAACTACTAAACCACTAAGCTGATGACAAAAAAAAAACAACAAAATCTTTACCCTGAACTGAACCAGAAAAAGCATATGACAAATTCGTGCAGGTTCCATCGTCAAATATTTTCGAGTCTCAGGTTTAACTTAAATCGAACCTGAAACTCGAAGTAGTATATGGTTGCCATGAACTTTTGCACATAAATATACATACATCCTTGCCCTTATACCCTTATATTCATATTCTTGCATTTGTTAATCCGAAAATTCCGAACCAAATCCTGAAACAACTAAAAAATTAGAAAAAATCCAAAAATATTCGATTAAAACCAGAAATATACAAAAATTTAAAGAAATATGAGGAAAAACCGAACCCGAGTCCAAAAAATCCAAAAATAGCAAAACCCAAAAAATTATCGGATCTATCCAGATATTAATAATTTTATAACATCCAACCCGTCCCAAAGAAACTTGAACCGAACTTTTCAAAACTAGAATGGATCCCATAGGGCTGGAAGAGATCTGAACCCGAACCAAACCTGCACAACATCACGAACATGTGCATTTTTACTATATTCTTGTATTGAATATTATTATAAATTTATTAATATATGTATGCTAACACGTTAAATATATAAATATTGATGCAAGTGTAATGTATCAACTTTCTAGTAATAATAATAATAATATAATGCTATATAATTTAATTGTACATGAGAGTAGAGGATATAACATGAGATTAGTAATATTTATATTATATTGTTAATCAAATAATAATGATTGTTTTAGTTATTTCTAATGATTGTGAATAAGTCCAAATTTAAATAAAAATTTTTTTTTGTACATAAAAAGTATGACTCTGTTTTAATAGATTTGATAATAATTAATGACTTCAAACATCATTGTCCACAAGGGTGATTTTAAAAAGGACCTACAACTTGAAGTCAATTGTAAACTTAACATCTTTTCACCTTTTTTTATTTTATTTTATCAAAATACCATATTTTACCCTTTCTCACAAATATAGATTTACTAACTTTACCATTATAAACCAATTATTTAATAGATGTCAAAAAAGGAAAGAAACCAATTATTTAATTAAAAATAAAAAATATAAAAATACACAACAAGCCTTAACAACTTTACATATTCACCAAAAAATGTTTTTTTTTAAAAATTTTTGCTAACTACCAATAACAACTAAAACTGAAAATCTAAATGCTTCACTCAAAACCATTTCCGTTGGGTTTAGAATTTCAATTTTTTGCATCTTGCTATTTGGCCGATTTGGGCAAACATAAGGACTTAAACCACTTGGATTTCAATTCTGAGCACTTAAAAAAGGTGAAATCAAACTCATATCAGATCAAGGTCACTCTCGAGCTTCATTGTCGTTAAACATGCATATATGCACTCTATATACTTTAGGTGAAGTCTGCAACCAAAGCGGACTAAGTCTACTAGTCAACAAAGAAGTTAGTTTTGAAGTTGAAAATTATTTGAGTAAGCTTCAAGTGAAGTCTGCATATTCTCTCTGAATATAAAATAAATTTTGGTGAAGTTTGTTTCAAAAAGAGGTTAATTTTGTAGTTGACCAAAACATTGACTTTTCAAGTAGATTTTTGGATCAATTCTGCGTAAAACTGAGGTTAGCTATGTACTTGACCATAACTTTAACTTTTTGAGCAGACTTCACGTGTAGTCTGGGCGGATCAGTTTTGTAGTTGACAAAAGTCACAAAATATTGACTTTCCATAGCATACACCACAGAAAGACTGTGTATTTTCAAAAAATTGAGCTGACTTCACTCGAAGTCTGTGTAACTTGAGTAGACTTCACAGGAAAATTTTCGGTTATGAGAAAGTCAAACCCCAATCAAACTTCAAGAAAGTTCTAAGGAAGCAGACTTTAAATGAAGTCTCCTCAACTTACAATACTTTGGGTGAAGTATGCTTCCATAGTCAATGTTTCCGTCAACTACGAAACTAACACTCGCAGACTGTCGAGAGATGTCTGATAAACCCGCAGACTTCACGTGGAAGCTTGCGTATTTTCAGTCTCGAAAGTCTGCCCCATAGTCAATGTTTTCGTCAACTACATAACTGACTCGCACATACTTCACCTCAAGTGTACTCGAAACATCGAGAATTCAAGTCTTTCTTATATACGTCATTACTCCGATCCGTTGTAGGAACTACCCGTAATAACAAACTTTCAAAATGGATCCGTTCGGATCGAAGTTTGAAGAAGGGGAAGGAGAAGAAGTCCTCGACCCGCAACATATAGAAGAGGATTTATTCAATCACATAGTTTGGGCTAAAAATATAGGTCAACTACTAAACTAACATATTTTTTAGAGCATACTTCGGTTGAAGTCTACTCAAATAAATTGGCAATTGCATAACTAGCCCAATTTTCCTACTTCCAGTTAAGTCTACTCTTAGAAGACTTCCTTTGAAGTATACTTTTAAACTTTACCCTGAAGTCTTTTTCCTTTTTATGAAGTGGACTTCATGACGAAGTCTACATGCCATTGATGAGCAGACTTCACCCGAAGTCCGCCTTAAAAAGTTGTTGAAATTATATTTATAACATGTGTATAATGTCATTTTCTTAATTTTCTTGTTTTCTCTTGTGTTTTAGCTATTATTTTTGCTTACTACTAGTTTGACATCTTTTTTTAATGATTATTGAATTATGTATTTTTATGTTTGATTAGTCATTTCTGATAATATTTTCAGACTTCATTTGAAGTCTGCATAATAATCTTGATCACTAATGTGTTTGAATGTTTATTTCTTGTAAAAAGTGGTTCATTTGCCTCTTGTTTATGGTGAATAGGTGATGAACAACTTGTCATGGTATTTTGTGTGTGGATACTCACATAGGAGGGATAATGCTCTTTTTGAGCGATGATTGTACACATGTTTAACTTCTTTGAATGGCACAAAATGATTATAAGCTGGACAAGTGACGCGGACGACTTTCACCTCCCGTCGTGGCAAGCTTAAATTTATAAACTTGAAGCTAACCCAACGAATCCTGCAAGAGAACGGTTTCGAGTTATAATACTTGACGTATCGTCCAAAGGATTTGAGGACTTGACTAGCTAAAACCTAAACAGAGCGAATACACTAGAATTCATAATCTAGGGAGATCAATTTAGGTGGGATGTCACAAGTATCAACTAAATCTAAACATAAGAAAAGTAAAGCATAATGAAATTGCATAAATAAAAGCGATATGAAAGGAAAGAAATAATTAAATTGTGATAAAGAGAAGAACTTTAAGTGAAAACAATGTAAAAGATCGGATCTTGAGACATAGCAATTAGTTCAGGATCAATCTAGAACTATAATGGACTTTGCTAAGGCTTTATTAGAGGATTAAAGTCATTCCTAGGTGAAGGAAACCTCCTTTGTCGATCAACCCACTCTCATGGCGAAGATCTATTCAGCCGTACATATTACAAGGCTCAACTCTCGTTTTTTGCCTATCCAAACATGTAAGTGATAGTAACCTACAAGCCCGTCTAACCATCTAGCACCTAGGTAACATCCACTCTCATTTATCCAAGTGAAAAACATAGATCTTGTTCACCCAAGCATTTCCTCGAATACTTACTAGGCGTCAATGGGCAAGCAATGAACTTTCAAGGGACTAAAAAAGATCTAGTAGGAATGTATGCCCAAGTCTAGCCTAATTATACATTACAACTCTAGATCTAACCCTAGCCTACTCCATCTCAAGATCCTTGAAGGATCTACTCACTAAGATCAATGGAAAGCCAAAGACAAAAAATGGGTCTTTAGCTTCCATGCTCTTAGATTAAGAAGATAAAGAAAGAGATGGAGAAGAGAAACACATATCTAAACTAAAGAAAACAAAGTTATTACAAGAGTTTAGATCTTCAAAATAGAGAGAAAGAACAATGAAAATTAGGAAATTTGTTCAAAGGTATGTTCTTGGAGTCTATGAGGATCTATTTATACTAAAGGGGGAAGAGGTGTTGCCCATAAAGCAATTTTTTTCCGTTTCTGAATGCCACTATGACCTGATGCATGTGGCTATCGACCACTGGGTCGATAGTGGCTTGCATTAGGCTGCAGGGTCTCAAATCCATGTGGTTATCGACCTCATGCATGACACTATCAACCTACAGGTCGATAGCAACATGCATTGATAGCCTCTTTGTTTACACATACTCCCCTTGCATGATGTGTACATATTTTCTTGCATATTTTGGTGCATTTTGGCTTAGTTTCATCCACACTTACGTTAAATCTATTGCACATAAGTCTTAGAATCCATGAGTTTAAGTCTAGAATCTAGTTTAGATCATATTGCATTTGCATATCACACTACAAGAAATAACGTCGATTGCGAGGAAGAATCTCGTCGCAATTTCCTAGCAAATGGAGATTTGCGACGAAATTGCGAGGAAAATGTGGCAATCGTTAATCGTTAGTCGCAAATTACGTTAGGTCGCAATTTTCTCGCAAATTTGCGAGAGAAATGTTTAGCCGTATTTCAGTCACAAATTTGCGAGGAAATTGCTACCAAACCAAAGCGAAAAATTTGCGAAAAAATCTGAAGTCGCAAAATATTGCGACTATCAGAAGCAATTCTTCGCGTTTTGGTCCCATAATATTGCGACCAGATTGCGAGGGAATGCGTTTGATAGTCGCATGTTCCTCGCAAAATATTGTGACGAAATTACGACGAATACTCACAATTTTGTCGCAAAATCTTGCTATTTTTTTAAATTAATTGAATTAAATTGAATAAAATTTTATAAAATTAAGCGAAATAATTATAAAATAAAAATAAAATTAAAAATGAAAATTAAATTTATTATAAAATTTAGTTTTAAAATTAAAAAATGTTAGAAAAATATTTTACAAAACAAAAATAAATTCTAAAATAAAAACGTCGTCGGTCCACGACTGCTCCTCGTGCTGAACCTCAGAGGCATACAGAACGAACTCGGGGTCCTTCTGCGCAAGCCAATCGAAAAAGCAAGAATGGGTACTAATCTGCTGCTCGTACCCGACCATCTTCGACCAAACAATAGTGACCTCCTCGCGAGCCACCTGAAGCTCCTTCTCGACCCTCTTCAGCTTCTCCTCCAGTGACTCCATGTAGTCGACTGGATGCTGAATACCCGCTGCCGCTGAAGAGGCCTCTGATTAGAGAGACCCAAAACCAAAAAACCGGCCTTTCGACCGGGGAGCAAGTTACAGAAAAAAGAATCATTAGTAAACATTTTAAAAATTAAAAAAACCAAATTATGTATTAAAATTAATTACTACTAACCTCGGCGAAGATCTTGTTCTTCTCGAACAGGTAAAGACCCGTAGACTGGACGGAGCTATCGCACTCCAACGAAAGGGTAATCTCCACCTCGTCGATCTGGCGGCGGACATCGGCTGTGAGCCGCTTAGTCTTCGCATCTACGAAGGTGCCGTCCGACTTCTTCTTCGTCTCTTCTAGCACGGCTAGAAGATCGGGAACGTCGGAACCATCCTTAGCCTTATTAAAAAAATTATTTACATTATTTAATTGTTTATAAAATATTTAAAACGTTTAGTTTTTTTTTTATAAAATATTTAAATCATTTAATTTTTAATTTTTAATTTTAAAATTTTTTAAAATTGAAGTACTTAAGAGTTTTTGGGCCTTAGCCCTGAAAGAATCACGACCAACAGTATGGGTCAGCTCAGCTCTCTGCGTCTCAGGTTTTTCCCTGGCCGCGGTGCACTGGTGGCTCATGTTGATGTGCTTCTCCCCCTCCCAATGCACGACTAGCTGGAGCCAGACGTCGTTGTCCATCCAATCTTGCTTCCCTTGCTCGATCCCCATACGCGCCAATTTCTTCTTCCTTCGATTGGCTTGGCCTCCGAGGCGGTCTTTCTATTTGTTCTCAAACGCTTCCCTTCCCCGTTCATCGTGACCGCGGTCCCAATTGTACGATTGCTAAAAAAAAGCGAACGTTAAATAAATAATAATTAAAATAAAATTAAAATTACAAAATAAAATACTTACTGTTGGTGTCAAAAATGGGCATCTCGAAATCAATGTCCAAGATTGCATCTCTAATCTGACTTACTCGGAGACACGACCAACGTCTAGAATCACCGCCGTCTAGACTTAACGTCTTCTAGACTTACTGTCGTCTAGACTTATCGTCATCAAGACTTAACGTCTTCTACCTTCGTCTTGACTGGTCATCGTCAGACTTAACTACCGTTCAACGAAGTCTATCCTTCCGAAAACAACTAAAGAGCCCAAATGCTAAAGTTAACATCCACGATTTACGGATAACTCTCGGAAGACCTCGCATTACGAACTTCGGAACGATACGAAACCTCTGTGACAATCGGAGAACCGCATCGTTTCGAAGAAATGTCTAAACATCGAATTGACGCCAAACCTACGAACGAGTCTTGGAACNGGAGGACCGTCATGGCGCCAATCGGCGCCAGGACCAGGCCATGTCCTTGGCGCCAATTGGCGCCAGGACCAAGC
>OVAN01015775.1:406-10731 GCA_900406275.1 Anastatica hierochuntica
TATAATACTACTCTTTAGGACATTGGGTTGAAGGCATTTCTAGACATACTTTGGCTTGGATTCTCATTTTCAAATCTCGCTTCCGGATTTTATCTTTGATGTTTTCTTGAGGACATGCAAAGGACAAATCTGGGGGTGTTGATGTGTACATATTTTCATGCATATTTAGATTCATTTTAGCTTAATTTCATCCACTTTTAGGTTGTATATATGGCATTTAAGTCTTAGAATGCATTAAGTTGAGTTTAGAGTCTAGTTTAGGAACATCTTGCATTTGCATGCATTTTCTTTGCATTTTTTAGGTGCAACTTGGGATGGATCTATGAAGGCTCTAGGCATGAGTCAAGGTAGATTTGAAGCTAATAAATCATGAAGAAAAGGAGAAAAAGGCTATGGAAGAGTTGGATATCAACTAGGCATCAAAGAGGAGCAAAAAACATCAAAAACTGCTCAAGGTTGGCTCCCATCGACCTGCAGGTCGATGGCCAGCTACCTAGGGTCGATGGCCAGCAACCTGGGCAGCAACCAACATGTTTTCCTCTGGAGGTTGCCAGCAATCGACCCTAGGTTGGCTCCATCGACCTGGGAGGTCGACGGCTAACAACATTGCCCGAAAATACCCTTTTTTCAGGGCTTCTTCTACTCTCTCTTTAATATAAATACCCCTTTAGCCTCCAAGAACAAAAACATCCTTTTTACAACTCTTTTATCTACTTCTTAACACTATTATTGATGCTCTAAGTTGATTCTTTTGATCTTTTAGATCAAGAGTCTCTCTTGTATCTCAAATCTTTTATTTATTAAATCATGCTTATCTTTTCTCTCTTTTCTCATATGATGTTTGAGTAGTCTTTTCTTGGATCTTTCGGATGGTGGATTTGAGATGATTTGTGGTTAGGGAATAGTGTTTGGTGATATGCAAAGCGAAGAACCTTACCAGGGCTTGACATGCCGGAAATCCTTTTGAAAGAGAGGGGTGCCTTCGGGAACGCGGACACAGGTGGTGCATGGTTATCGTCAGCTCATGTCGTAAGGTGTTGAGTTAAGTCTTGCAACGAGCGCAACCCTCAGTTGCCACCGTTGAGTTTGGAACCCTGAATAGACTGCCAGTGATAAGCCAGAGGAAGGTGAGGATGACATCAAGTCATCATGCCCCTTATGTCTTGGGCGATACATGTGCTACAATGGTCGGGATAAAGGGTCACGATCCCGCGAGGGTGAGATAACTTCAAAAACCCGTTCTCAGTTTGGATTGCCGACTGCAACTCCCATGCATGAAGTCGGAATCGCTATGTAATTGTCGGTCAACCATACGGCGTTGAATTCCTTTTCGGGCCTTGTGCACACCGTCCATCACACTATGGGAGTTGACCATCCCCGAAGTCGTTATCTTAACCATAAGGAGGGGGTGCCGAAAGCAAGGCTAGTGATTGGAGTGAAGTCGTAACAAGGTAGTTGTACTAGAAGGTGCGGCTGGATCAAAAAGAGAGTGTTTTAAGAAGAAACTCAAATATTATGGATTTTGGCTTTTGTTTAAAAATAGATAATCACTTAGAAACTAATTTTTCTTGAATTTTGAGAATCTATTTTTCTAAAATCTTGATTGCATAGAAAAGTGATTTTTAGAAAAACAAAAACCATAATTTATTTAAAATTACAAACAACCAAGGCTATTTTTCACAATTTTTAAGAGGATGATCAACCCAGCTCACACACATTCCTCTCCCATGTCATTTATAAAAGGAGGTAATCAACCCAAATCACACACATCCATATTTATGACCTGGGAGAAGAATGTGACAATTTGACCTGAGTACATCCTCTTCTTCTAATTCGATCGCCTCCATAAGAGATACCCAAATGTGAAATTCGACTTTTTTTATTTTTATCTTATTTATTAAATAGTGTTTTAAATTATAATTACCTAAATCTATTACTCAAACCTAATTTATGTTGGAATTCGTATCGATTTATAAACAATTTATAAATTTATTTACAAACTTAATTTCCAAAAAAATTGTAAATAATTGACTTTGAATCTAATAGATTGCATATCGAATATACCTCGAAAATATGCAGCAAAATGTTGATCTGAATTTGAATTGAGGTTTTGAGCACTCCAAGTGTCGTGCCTCTACCGTCATCCACAACCACACAAACTAGATCGGATCGAAGTGCTAGCCCCAATAAAATCAAATATCAAAATAATTATCAATTTGTATCTTAATAATTACTTCAAAATAATTATTGTCACTACAATCTATTATATATACATAAGAAGTTGAAAATAAATAACACATTCTATTTAACATAAGTAGTATATGATTTTTGTAGATAAATAAGATTATTTAAAATTATCTTTTTCATTGAATTTTTTAATAAATTTTTCATTTTTCAATCATTAAGTTAATTATTTTTTCTTTTCTTAGATTTCCAATTAATTAATTAATATTTCATTAAGGGGAATCATGTAATTAACCACTTCGATTTTCAATTTTGGAAAACTTCACTTCATAAATAATGTATAAGATAATGTCTTTTGACATTGAAACGAATATACAATTTCCAAATCAAATTTGGAACATGTGTATGTATATTAATTATTAATTTATTTATCGTATAAATAAAATAACCAAAATTCCAAATATACTCGGATCCAATTTTCTTAGGTATGTGTGACCTTATAAAGTCATATAATTTAAAAAAGATTCTTACATTATAGATTATAAGTTGTTATTAGCCAAACATTATAGCCATCAATCATTATACGCTGTGTAAAAACCTAAACACCACAACTTTATTTAAAACAAGTACAAATTATTTCAGGACATTCAAAACAGTTTCGTCTCTCTGTAACACTTGACTCTTGTTTAATTATGTTGATTAGTTAGATATTCGCGCTACGTCGCGGTACCTTTTTGATAGATATTTTGTATTGTTTTAATTTGTTTTCAATTCTCACCTTTTTTTTTTAACACATCAATTTTAGTAACTTCAACAGAAAGTAGAATACAAAAGCGTTGATTTCACTAAGGTGTCAACAACATTATGTTCAAACGAGAGATAAATGCAAAGGAAATAGAAGTAAAATACGGTATTATGCTTCGATTTTGACAAATGATCCCATAGAGATCATTGTGAGATTTGCCCCGATGAAGAAGGTGAATCAAGGACTGAGAATCGGAGAAGAAATGAATACCCATCAACCCTTGAGTTCTGGCTTTAGTCATAGCTAATAACAACACCCATGTTTCTACAGCCAAAGCCGAACCAACATCATGCTTGAAGTCTGTATATTCACCCAATAAAAGATCTGTTTCAGAATGGAAGAAGTACTCAATTCCACATGTAAAGTTGGAAGAGTGCCAAGCTGCATCTACATGACAAATATAGCCACAAGTATGTATGTGATGATGATGGCGGTAAAATAGGCCTGAAAGGTACCGATTTACTAAGCTGAGCATTCATCCATAACCGAGCATCAATACAAGCTTTAGATATCACATCACTTGCAAAGCATACTTGGTTGGAGAAGATACCATTGTTGGGAGCTAACCAAATGTGCCATAGAAACAAAGCAAGAAGGCTAACATTTGCAAGACTCATCAACGGTAAGTTGCGAGCAAGAACTGAGGCCGCAAGAAACTGCCGGAAAGAAGATGTCGACGAAAATGTGGGCAAGTCAACCGGAGAAATATTCAAGACTCTTTGAGTGAAAGGGTAGGTCAATAAGACGTGATCATCTGTTTCCAAATTGCCACAACAAAAACATAGACCGTCGATATCAACACCCCGACGCTGGAGTAGAGTGCCCACCGCAAGAGCACCCTGATGTTAATTTTGATAGCTCCATTCTCCCTCATCAAACATGTTCAACGGTTCAGTCTTATTTTAAATAAGTACGTAATTCCAAAACTGGTTTGAAAATAACTATACAGAGAAGGAGACCATCAAAAAACAAACGCTCTCCTAGAGTTTCATCTTCAAATACAGCAGTAATGGATTTGAACTCTTCAAAGGATGTGTAGATGGGTGCAGACCACAAAAGGAAAGCCGAAGGAAATGAAGAAGCTACAAGAAAGAAAGCAAAAGCTAAAGATTTAAAGGTGGTCCCGATGGAGGGACCGCCTAAGCAACAATGAGCTTCTTGAGCTGGAATTGCCAAAGTTTGGACCGTGTTCAAGACTTGGTGATTCGTTGTCTTAGGGAGATTAGGAAAACTCATTTCCTGAGATCTTGTTTTTAATGGAGACTATGCGGCAAAGATATTTTTTGGTAGATGTACAAGAATGGTTAAGGTATGAGAAGGTTTTTTAAAGTAAACCCGATAGGTACGGTTGGGGGCTTGGCTTTATTTTGGAAGAAAGGCGTAAATATGGATGTTTTGTATTATGATAACCATTTGCTAGACCTTTTAGTGGAGCTCGGTAATGAAATATTTTTTGTGTCCCGTGTCTATGGCAAACCCAGTTCAAGTAAAAGACAAGCTGTGTGGGAAAGGTTAATCAGAATTGGAATCCATAGAAAATCAAGTTGGTTCATGATGGGGGATTTCAACGAGATTCTGTATAATGGAGGAAAACTAGGAAGGCCAAAAAGAAGTGAAAATTTCTTTGTTTCTTTCAAAATATGCTCACAACTTGCAACATGTTTGAACTCCCAAGTCATGGTAATAGGTTCACGTGGAGTGGTAGGAGAAATAACTTATGGGTGCAGAGTCGGCTGGACAGGAGCTTTGGAAATAAAGAACGGTTTCAAATGTTTCCAAGCTCAAATCAAACCTTCATGGAGTATAGAGGATCTGATCACCGTCCTGTTTCGTTAAAGCTGGTGGCACCACAAGATGCTTATCGAGGATATTTCACTTTTGACAAAAGGTTTCTATTTAAACCTATGGTTAAGGAAATAATTGAAACAACGTGGAATATTGGTAAAAACAGAGAGGGAGTCACAATTTCATATAGGCAGAGAGAATGCAAAAGAAGATTAAGTATTTGGAATAAAAACAACAACATAAATTCTCAGGAAAGCAAGTGTCAAATTGAAATGGCACTAGAAAGAGAACAATCTTCAGATAATCTGTGTGCTCAGCAATCTTCAGACACTGATGGAAGATGCATGATATGTGGAATGGATGGTGAATCGATAAACCATATCATGTTACCTGCACCATTGCACGACAAATATGGGTTTTATCTAACTTCCCCTATCCCGAGTATGGTTTTAGTTTAAAGTCAGAATTTATCAACTTTCATAATTTATCCTCAAATATGAGAAATCAAAGGATACATCTTGAGATTAGAAGGTGCTTTCCGTGGGTACTCTGATACATACAGAAGAACATAAATAGTTTCATTTTTGAAGGGAAAAAGTTTCTACCTCCTGATACACTTGTGAAGATCAGAGAAGAAACTAATATGTGGTTTATGGCAAAAGAAACAGAGGAAAAATCAAATCTCAGAGTATACTCGCAAACACATCTTGTTGAGGATAAATGGTTGCCTCCTCCAAACTCTTATCTCAAGTGTAATACTGGTTATGCTTGGAGAAAGAAGGAAAAGATATGTGGTGCTGCTTAGGTTTTGAGAGATTCTGATGGGAAAGTTATGCTTCATAGCCGTAGAAGCTTTACTGGGATCTCTAACTTGTTAAAGGCGAAGGTACTAACTATACTTTGGGCTATTGAAAGCATGAGATCTCACCACGTAGTCTTTATCATCTTTGCTTGCAATGATGCTGATTTAGTTGGAGCTATTAATAATCCTAGCTGCTTGGCCATCCTTTTTGGAGCATTCATCGTTAATTCTTGAATCTCTCAAAGTATTTACTGATTAGGAGATGATGGTGGAAAAAAAACATCTAACAGAGGGACTTATTTAATTACTAAAAGTGCAGCAAATTGGAATTTAGTTCATTCTTCTGTGGAAGTCTCCTTTCCTTCTTGATTGGCAGATTTATTTGACGCAGAAACCTCCTCGTGATGTTTTCTTATCCACCATTGTTACTTCTGCTATGTATTGGGGAATTTTTTAGTTTCGTTAAGTAATTTTGGTATACATCCGTAAAGATTGTAGTTGGTTTCCTTTGGCTTTTGTAATTGGTATTTCCAATAGAAAATTAAAGTTGAAAAAAAAAAAGAAAAGCTTCGTCTTGAGTTTTGGCATTTCCACTCTTTTTTTCTGCTGTTCTTCGTGTCATTTTCTTCTCTCTTTTTTCACTCATGCTATGATTTTAAACGAACATAAACCGTTACCTTTAGTTTAATTCCATTGTTTGACACAGAACTAATCAGCTGGAAAAGCATAGTTGAAAGATAAATAAATATATAGAATAGAGAGAAGTATAGTTACAGGCATGATTAGGTTATAATAATAATAATATATACACAAAGACATGAATCTGACGTGGCAGTCTAGGGAGCTTCCCTGCTCCCAAAACCATTCCCCTAAATTGAAAGCCCATAGAGACTTTCTCTCCTAAATTTACCCCCAAACCCTTCAATTATTTATTACTGAAAACGCCACTGCTCTGCGGTCGGAGCTCCGGTGAGTCTGAGATGGACGCAGGAGTGCCTACGGCGAAGTCTATACTTGAGAAGCCTCTGAAACTACTCACTGAAGAAGACATTTCTCAGCTCACCCGCGAGGATTGCCGCAATTTCCTCAAGGAGAAAGGTCTTCTTCTTCTACTTTCTCCAGTTTTTTTTATAAATTTCCATTTCCTTCTCCGATTCAACTTCCTTTGTATGCGAGGAAGATGAATATCCTCTCGGATTTTCCGGATGAACATCATATTTTGCCAATTTTTGAAATTCTCTTCTTCGAGCTCTACTTTTCCGAGAATGGCGGCTGACACGTGTTGTAACAGGAATGCGAAGGCCTTCCTGGAACAAATCTCAAGCGATCCAACAAGTTCTCTCTCTCAAAGCTCTCTTTGAACCAGGCGACGATTCCGGCGCCGGTATCCTCCGCAAGATCCTAGTCTCCCAGCCTCCTAATCCGCCTCTCGTGAGCCAGTTTCTACTCTTGTCATTGTTATTTATAGAGAAAATAACTTCAAATGGAGTTGCTCAAGAAGCCAAAAGAGAAATCTAGTGTCCGCTAGTAGTAGACAATCGCTGATGCTGATTTATGATACTTATGTTTACAGGTTACAACAACGTCGACTGAGCTGACGAACGAGGCCGGAAATTGTGGTCAGGAAGATGATGCCCCATGCCACAGAAGGGGTACCCCAAGATCAGCTGAGTTTTCCGGTGATTCTGTTCACTATTTAGCAGAGAAAGATAGCTACAAAATCGTTTCTCCCAGGTTGTTCTATCATACACTTTGTATTTTATGAGATACATTGTGACATTCTGTTTGATCTTACGAAGTATTTGGTTCGGTATTATCACATCTTTGGAAACATAAACTCTTTCGGTTCCGACAGTATTTAAGTTGAAATCACATCCTTCCTACAATTACCTGATGGTGTTTCCAGATTATCTAGCTCTGTCCTAGTCTTCTGATGTTTGTGACAAATAGCTATCATTAAGGATTGTTATGACTTGGTGTTATCATTGTTAGTCAACCGGTTACTTATTCCACTAGTCAATATTTTTGCCCTCTAAGTTTTGAATTCCACAATGATTTCTTTTTACTGATGAGAGTTTCTCGGGTAGTCCAAACAATGTGCTAGAAAGCCTAATGCACATTATTATATAAGCAAATTACTATTTAAATGCTGTTCAAACAAGTTGTTTTCAACATGCTTGTCTGTCATTGTTGCATCAGAAGCCCAGCTGAAACAAGTGCATTGGCTGGGCAAATGACGATATTCTACAGTGGAAGGGTGAATGTATATGATGGCGTACCACCTGAAAAGGTAAAATGAGTAACATAATACTGTCCAGCCTGAAAATATGTATATATTTGATGCCATGGATTTGTTCATGTATCCGTTACATCGGTTTGCAGGCACAGTCAATCATGCACTTCGCAGCTAATCCAATTGATTTGCCTGAAAATGGTATTTTTGGTCCTAGTAGAACGATTCCCAAGCCCATGAGTAAAGGTAAGCTTTTGCTAAAGTGTCTGGTTTGCTTTTCAGTTGATGGATACATGATTCAAATTTGAAATGATTTTGTTTAAAGTGTATGATCTAACTGGAAAAAGTGAATGGAGCTGCGTCTCCTGCTTTTCTGACAGATGGAGTACATTTTGCACCTTTTTCTGCCAGATGCTCATCTTGTTTAACACCCCACTTTGTATTTCTAAAATGGTGTTTGTTGTTAATCGATAATCAAATGAACTTGTGATTTCATTTTGCAGAAAAGATGGTGGAACTTCCCCGATATGGACTTGAAAAGGCAAAACCTTCTCGTGATTTCGGTACAAGCCGTTTTTATATTACCTTAAAGAGATAGAAGCCTGTTATTCTAATGATGCTTAGAACACATGATAACAAAATTTGAACCACCTGCTTTCACCTGTACAATGCTATGCTTATCATATTTACTTAAAATACAGATAAACTTGAGTTGGTAGTTCTGGTTGATAAATAGCCTGCGAAATTCTGTTAATTTAACTATCGTTCTTGTGTTTTGTGTGTCTTTCTGAAGATGTGGAGGGTCAGACGAACAGAAAAGTGTCTTTGCAAAGATATCGCGAAAAGCGAAAGGATAGGTGCTTTAGAGAAACAATCTTCTTTGCAAATGTTTATAAAAAAAGTTACATGAGGCTGTGCCAAATCGCGGAATTCTAAAATAACCTTTCTTTCTGAGCAGAAAATTCTACAAGGCCAAAAAGACTACAGGAGTTGCATCCTCCAGCTTGGAGATGTATCTGAATCATCAACAACGGATGAAAAATGCTGCATATACACCTGAAAATCAGGCAAAAAGTTTCCATCTCTCAGTTGATCTAAACCTTGATATAAACACTGAAGGTATGGAGAGTCATATATGGCTAAACATGAAAAGCATTCGAGAAATAGTTCCAATGATTTCCCTAAAAGCTCTCATGGGTTTTGTTTTCTAGATATTTAACAAGGTACCCGATACTGAAGATGGTCAAAAGGCGCTTAGAGCTCCATACATGAAGAAGAACATTTGTTCTTTTTAGCAAGTTTGCCATGTACAAGAAGGAATAAAAGCAGACAAGGAATATTCTCTCGCTCACTGTGGAAGAAGAATGGCTTAAGAGTGTACCGGAGGAGTATTGCGAGGTGCTGGTGTTGTCTGTTTATCTCTTTTGGTCTGTAGTTTTGAGTAGGTTAGTCACGGGAATATGTTCTTGTTTCATATGATATCGGAGACCAAGAGGGTGGCGGGTTTTTATTTTGTAAATCTTGTCTTAATATGATATTTATTAGAGACCTTATGCAGAAAGTGTGTTTTAGTCTTTCTCATACCATCCACGTCGCGTAAACTATAATCCAATTAAATGGGAAAATTGCACCAAAAATTAATAATTAATGATTGGATGTGTCTACAGAAAAAGTCCAAAGAAAAATTCGTTCCAATAGAAAACCTAGAGTGTTGGGTATAAAATAATCACCAAGCATTCGTGAAAACTTGTGAAAAGTAATACCCTGGTAAAGGGAAGGGTATAAAATAATCACCAAGCATTCGTGAAAACTTGTGAAAAGTAATACCCTGGTAAAGGGAAGTAATAGAGTAACTGCTAATCTCTGTTAAAAATGAAAGAGAGTTAGATCTTGAGATGCAATTCACAAGTTGTTGAAGAAGATAAGCGTGAGTTGCAAGTGTTGCAGGAGCTGTTGAAACAAGTCACTGTTGTTCCACCAACTGGAGTTGCTGATGTGGCAAAGCTGAAAAAAAAGAAAAACGTGAAATAAAAGGAATATGCGAAAATTGGGTATTTCCAGAGATATATTGGTTAGGTTAAAAGATTTTCTAAACCCTAAATATAAAGGGTGAAAGAGGATACTTTTAGGTAGAGCCGAAAATACAAAAAAGAAGAGATCCATTGATTGAGATTTGGAGTCTATAGACAAGCTGCGTTGCTTGTTGGAACAGAGTTAACAGACTGCTGTGTTGTTAGAATTTAGGTTGGTGTCGAGCTAAGGTGTTCTTAGTGTCGAGTAATTCCAAGTAGACAAGGTCTTGTTGTAAGATTGTCTATATAAATTCTATTGGTGTTTTGAGGACGTAGGCACATTGCCGAACCTCGTTAATTCTTGTGTGCATCGTTTATCTCTGACTTTACAATTGGTATTGGAGCGGGCATCTGTAGCGAATGAAACTCAACAAACGGGTGAAGATCTTGAGGAAAGAGATGGATGATGTACTGCGAGATCTGATTTCGTTCCAGAAAGTGTTT
>OVAN01015776.1:0-11080 GCA_900406275.1 Anastatica hierochuntica
ACTCATTTACATATTCCAACAAACATATTAGAATATTCTAATATTCTTTTTTACTTAAGCACTATCAAAATTATAAACCAACATAATTTAAAATCATCAATTTTCAACAAATTTAAATATAGTTTGTTTTCAAATTTANTTTACAATAAATCCATAACTTTAAAATAATTATATTAAAATATTATTATTTTCTAAACAAAATTTTTTACAAAAATTCAAAAAAACTTATAAAGTGATAAAATTTAGAAAATCTATAAAAATTTATAAATAATTTATATAAACTATAAAAAATTAACTTTAGTCATCGATGTTTTTTTAAATATTCTAACGGGTTTTATTTCCCGGTATTTCGGGAATTAAATATTATCCGAACTGAAACTATAAGAGTATCCGAGAAAATCTGAAAATTCAAAAATCTCAAATCTAAATAGAACCCAGAATTCGATATAACTGAAAATTCTAAAAGTTTTGAATCTAAAATCGAATCCGAAACTCGAAATAACCGAAAATTATAAACCTGATACTCAAAAAATTTAAACATGATTAATAATATATAAAATTATTGGGGAAAAAACCACGTGATTGCACGGGTCAAAAATCTAGTAAACTTTTAAAAGAAGAAAATAAATAAATAAATAAAATAGGTAATGAGAAAAGGAGAAAAGGGTGAGAATTTGGGCTCATGAAAGTGCCCTAACCTCTGTCATCTATCAGATTCACATGCAACATTATTTTCAACCATTCCAATTTTCTTTCTAAAAATATATAGACCCACTTCTAAAGGTATATGTGAATCACATTCACACACACCACACCACACGTCAAAACTATATGAATACAAATATACATCTTTATCAAGTTTTATTATTCACTTGACTTGCATTAATAAAACAATGCTCTCTTTACCAATATGATCACTCTATTCTCCTAATGGACACCATATATCAAATATCAAACCAAATCATAAAGAACTTGGTAAGCTATTCCAATTAGGGTTAATTTTGCAAAATATATCAAACATTCACACAACAATTTTGATGAAATATCAAAAGAACTTCGTTATGTAAGCCAAAATGTAGAAGCTACGTTCCAATTTTGTTTGTCTTTAATTCATCATAACATGCCGACACAAACATAAGACCTTGATCATTCTGCAAATTTCATTTCATATTCCTTATAGTAAAACGAAATATCAAACCGTTGTTATTAATTTTACTAAAAACGTTAGGGGGCATATATATTAAATTGACCTACCAATAAAAGAGTACGAACTACGGATCGATACGTGGCAAGAGAAAAAGATTATTTGGGGTGACGCAAAACGAGATCTAATTTTAGTGTAAAGCCTTATATTGCGGGTCGGAATATTTCGGTGTTTCACACAACTAAACCAATAAAGGAATTGGAACCCACCCAAAATCACTTTTCTTCTGTGGGCCATTGAGTCTGACAGACTCCTCTTAATTTAGCTCCAAAACGACAACACTTCACTCTCAAATTGATTGAACAAGTGGTGAGAGCAAAAAAAATTACACTAAAAAAATCTTTGCAAATATATTCAATTTTAAGAATATAAAGTTATAAAACATTCACATTTAATCTAACTTTCACCCAATGCTATATTATTTTGAACTAAAAATTTTATCTATTAGGGTCAAACTCGACACCAAAAATTAGAAACAAGATCTAACGGTAAAACAATGTGTATAAACAATGGTCCACAAAGATTGTCAGCTCCTAAGTAATATTCCCTTCATTCCATAAAGATTGATGTTTTAGATTTTTATTTTATCTCATTAAGATTGATTTTCTATTTTTTAAAAGTATGTTAATATTTTTTGTCATTAATATTTTTCTTTCAACTGGAAATCTCAACTAATAGTATTATTTGCATGATTTCTAAAATGTAGATTTTGGATAAACCATCTTTATTATTTTTTAATATGTGTGAACATCTCACCAAATCAATCTTTGTGGAACCACAAAGGAGTATAATATGTTGAGGGAAGAGTCGCCTAATAATATTCATATAAGAAAAAGACCAAAAGATCTTATAATTACAGTGTTACCACAAAGAGGATATAGGGAGCTATTACATATAATATATTTGAGTGTTTGTTTCCAGAAAGCTAAAGGTAAAGCAAGTAACAAAGAGAGATTTTTGCTACTAGTATTTTGAACTAAGAGGGATCATTACTAATTTATAATATGAAGATTAACTTGAATTAAAAAAGGGGGTTCTCTTCCTACTTCTAGTAGTTGAACGAACCCCCTACGGATGCGATACCGTTACCAAGATTCCTCGGGTCTGACCGGTTCCCAAAATCGTCGCAGTTCCCGTTGCTCGGAAGCTTATCGACATTGTTGGAGGATGGAGCAGAATTGAGAAGCTCAAGGCCTCTTTTCCCCATTTGCTGCACTTCTTGCGGTGACAATATCTTGATGCACCACACGCTGCTCACAAACTCCCTGTTGACAAAGATATCCAAAAGGGCACACGGGTTTAGATCAGTCCATAGATAATGGCGGGTAAAAAAGCACAAATGAGGGTAACAACTCACGGCCAAGGGTCATCACCGAGGAGAAGAACATCGTTCTCTCGGTCAACAAATACAAGCTGCCAGCCTGATCTCACAGGGTCTTCCAATTGGCCTTCGAGGCCAAACATGCGAGCAAGCTCGCTTCGCAGCTCATGATAGCTGCTAAATTTCGATATGTCTAATGATCTTCCAAAAGATCCTGACTTGTACACCTGCAAAAGCATTTCCATTAGGTCATTACTATAGGAAAAAAAGAAAACCAATCGCTTTGGGGTGGAAAGAGAACGAAAACTTTACTTTACCTTTACAAAGGTATTAGATTGTTGGTTCTCAGAACCAAAGTTTTCTGAGGATTGCAGAAAACCCGATTCATCTATACAACTAGAAGGTGTCGTCATTCCAAGATTACCGGAGAAGTCGTTGGTGAAATTAGATGATGTGAAGGGTAGAGTCGTGGAGTCTCCACTGTCAATGCCAATGCTTCTAAGGTTTGGTATTCCATTCGGCATCAAAAGGGAAGATGAATCTATGTTGACTCCAAACAGAAGATGGCTATGCGGGTCTGAGGGGCTTCCTTCTTGCTCGATTGAGCACTCTCTACCACCGGGAAATGGAGGCAACGAAACAGCATTTGGAGGAACGTTGCTTGTGTGAGATTGTCCCAGTTGCTCCATGACAGATTGATTGTTGCTGTTATCGGCTCCAGAGTGCTGGAACGATGAATCAACTGCAGGACGCTTGGATGGCCAACCGGAAGAAGTCATAGCAGAGTTTGTTCTCGTGAGGTTGAGCAGTTGAGAGGATTCGTCTTGAGAGAAATTACTGAGAATGGTGTGGAGCGGAGAAATAGAACTGTTTCCTCCGTTGGTGTCTGCGAAACTTTGTTGATGACACAGAGAAGTCATGGATTGGAGCGGCAACGTGTTGGACTGAGAAGCAGAACCAAACTGAGACACAGCCGAAACAACAGCAGCACCTGACGCAGAAGGATTAAGATTATCCACTACTTGCTGCTGCTGCTGCTGTTGAGAAAGAAGATTGTTTGACTGAGACTGAGGCTGGTGGGTTTCAGGAACACCGAGATACGCCTGTTGTTGTTGCTGCTGAGAGAGTTGCTGCTGCTGCTGCTGTGAGAGTTGCTGTTGCAGCATCTGTGGCTGCACTAAGGACGGAGATTGCATTGAGAATCCCGAGGGATTTTGGAACTGAAGAAGTGAAGCAGCAGCTTTAGCGGGATCAATGCCTCTAATGTCTTGAAGTGCAGCTGCAGCCATTGCTTGATAAACCTCATTTTGCATACCAAGCAAGCCCGAAGCATCAAGCCTTGGCTGCATCCAAGGATTAACTCCCATACCTTGAAAGTTTAGAGACTGAAGTCCTCGATCCCACATAAGCGGCGAACTCATATTCATACCCATATCGTCATCTTTAAGACCTGCCGTAAAAGGAAAGGCGCCTGAATTAGAAGATATAAAAGACTAAAAATAGAAACTTCTGAGGGATGAAACAAGTTTTGAAATTTACAAATACCATGGTAAGATGAGAGACCAGGAGGCCATGGACGTTTAAGCCTGAGAGGAAACGGGGACGGATACATCGGGAATGTCGTTAAAGGCTCAATCTCCCATAAGGAAACCCTCGGTTGCCTCTCTCCTGCAGTAGACTCGTCCCATCCAACCTGCATCATAATCAAGATGATTATGACACATGTCTACAAGAAAGCAAATATTTTCTACTTGAGGTATAGTGTTTAACTGAACCTTGACGGACCGCCAATGAGAATTAGGCCAACGAGCAGGATCTAGATCACATATGCCAGTTATTGTACCCATGTACCTGACAACAAAGAAATATCCTTGAGGAAGACATTCAGTTGCAATAGATAGGAATTCTAATATTTCACTTACCGACGAACACTTGATTCTTCGGTTTCAAACAGCATCCTAAACCGCATGCCAACAGAGACGCGAGTGTGATAAACCGCTTTCACATACTTAGCCAGGGGTATTACAAACTCCGATGGACTCGCCCTGACAAAAATAGCAGAATTCTTTTGTCACAAATGCAAAGGATCGACATAGAGGTGCATTCATATGGGATCTAAAACCGTACCTCGGGTTAAAGAAGATGGTGAATCGGCTGTTTGTGGCAGCTGCATGAGCAGCCGCAGCAAGAAGGCCTAAATGCATACTGTCACTTGACAAAACAGATGAAGGCATGACAGTTTGTGGCCGATTGGCTCGTCTTATACCAAGAAGTAACTGATTCTTATCGTTCCTGGTGTTAACAGAAAAAAAAGATATGAGCCACTTCCAGGATTCACAAGTATCACTAAAGAAAACCAATATTCGAAGAAGTGGTTCTAACCAGATGAAAAGCACAGAGTCACCAGCGACAAGCCTTTTAGCACTCACAAATACGCTCCAACCCGTAGTAAGGAGGTGTCTCTTGGGTTGGCCTGAAAGATAGAAACAGATGCAGGTTAAACAAACCTCTTTGTTGTTTAGATGTTACACAAGATTGTGGACTAACCTCGGAAAATATGCCGAAACTTCCATTCGTTGTCATGCAGATCCCTCGCCATCAACTCTTGAGCTGGAGGCTGCTGGGAGTAATCCTTGAAGAAGACAAACAATCATTTGTTTAAAAAGACGGAATGGCCAAATGAAAAAGAAAACTTTTAGACGAAACGAGAAGATGAACTACCAAGGGAGGGAAAACTTTCTCAGCAGCACGGCGAGGCACAGAAAAACCTCCATGAGTGCTGGTGTCACTAGCCGTCAGAGTTTTACAGAAATAGTTTGTAGGTTGTCTACTTGGGACACCTAATTCCGCCGGAAGGTAGGGATCTTTTTGCTCTTGCTGCACTCAAACAAGGAAACAGAAGCAGTTCAAAACACCGACAAAATTCCAAATATATAGGAATGGATAAGTCTCATACGGCATTCAATGGTTGCAAAGTCATCTGTGCATAGACTTCATCAGTCTCCACATCAGCCTGAAATTTAAGGAATCATGTCCAAAAAATTAACATACCATCAGAATAAATAATAGTCGAATAAGTTGCTCATAGAAACGATTTTGTTCTCACATGCATTGTGACATTGTGAAGCTGACAGATAAGCTGGGGATGAAGGCTCGGGTAGTTTGGTATATGAGCATCCACTTCTTTGTTGGTGGAAGCAGCGACCTTGAAAACCACAGAATGTTCAGTAAACCAAAAGAAAAACATTTTCAATACAAAACATAAAAGGAAGGAGACAAAAGAAACCTGTTCACTGTGACCTTGAGGGAAATACACAACTCTGCTTCCAACAGGAGGTAACGACACAAGAGGACCAGCACAAGCATGCCAGAGCTCTGAGTTAAGAACTCTTTTCTCTCCTGTAACTTTGTTCCACAAACACAACAATTTACTTAAAATCCCCACAACAATAACAATTAGATAGAGAGAGAGAGAGAGAGAGAGAGAATAAAATACCTTCAAGAGGTTGAGGATTAAACCCAGCTGAAGACAATCTCATCTTCTCTTTTTAAAAAACAAAAGAAAAATAAAACTTTAAAAGCAAACAAGAAGAAGAAATAAAAAAGAAAAATTTCAACTTTGTTTCTTGAAAGATCCAAGATTTGAAGATGCGGAAATGTAATTATGAAGAGGAGACAACAAAAGCATAACTTTTATGAACTGTTTCCCTCCCACACATTCACCAACCAAAATCTTTTTCACAAATCCAAAAACCCTTTAGACCAAAACCACCCAATACATCAACCAAATAAACTTGCAATCTTCGTCTCGCCGACTTCAAAGCCGTTTCTTCGAATCTTCAACTCCTTCATTACTAGTGATTATCCAGTAACCCCACTCATAACTCCCATTTAAAAAAACCCAACTTTAATTTTCTCCTGTGAAAACCCACCACCGCCAAAAGCTCAGAAGCTAATAAGGAAACAGAGATCTTGAGCTGTAGCTAAAACGACAGCAGGTGGTGTCGTTTCAATAGATCTTCTTCTCCAAGCTGGTTTTGGGTTTCGTTAAAAGGCTTATGAGAAATCGAGATCCCAGGACTATGATTAATGTGAAGATCGGGAAATGAGAAGAAACTTATGGGCATGCACCTGCTCGAATGTTGCACAACATTGGTACAGAGGGAATACTTTTTATAAAAAAAAACAGACAGAGAAAGAAAGAAAGAAAGAAAGAGACGGGTTTTTTTCTGGGGGTTTCTAAGAGATAACTCAGAATGATTTCTCCGGTAGATAAAGACGACGGCGACGTGGAGGAACTAGCTTCTGCTACTACTATTATTGTTATTCTCTGTTTGAGTATCTTACTCTTCTCTCTCTCTCTTTTATTTGAATCAGAAGAAGAAAGGACGACAATGGCTGTTTCGACCCGAACCCGAACGGAGCGGGTCTTTGATTTTTGATCAACACTTTTAAAGCAACTTGTTTGTCTCAAAAGGACACGATGCTTTTACTATTTTACCCTTACATTTTGAGTTTTATTACAGTTGGGGACTCGTGCCTTTATTACCTCTTCCTTTTTCTTATGCTCCTCCCGAGTTTCGAAACTTCTCGTTGCGTCGTCGATGTAACTCCTAAATTATATTATACTCGATAGTACATTTTTCATTTTATACTTCTTCTTTTGATACGTTTTTTTTCTCATTTTAAAATTTTAGTTTTCTTCTGTGTATCCATCGCTCAATTATATATATATGTGTATATATATATATAATTGTTTAGAGTGCGAGTTCTAAATTCTTCAAACTCAAGTCCAAGTTAGACACCACTGAAACAAATTTCATACAATTTGTAGCCAATGACATATCCAAGGAGGATGTCAGTATCTATTACTCTATATCCCAAAGAAAGGCTTCTAATTCCACATGGAGAGGGGATATATTAGCTTGAACGCTCTTGATACCGAATTGGCGTCTTCGACCTTCTTCAAACACAATATATCCATATCTACTCACTAAAGCTCATGCACTCCGAGATCCATCAATTTGATATATTCTCTCGGTTAGGATATGGATGTCAGTAGAGTTGGATTTGACGCCCTTTCATAAACATTAGTCTGCGTGACTTCTTCTTTCTCATTTACTCGACTCCAAAAGGCTACTTTTTCAATTACATGGTCCAAAGTGTCTTGGGCCGACTCCCGAATATCCTAAAAGTCAGATTGTTTTTTGCCTTCCAAATGAACTATAAAATCTAAAGAGCTGCATGTAAAGCCGCCTCACTTGTCCTCAGATTCTTTACCTCCCAAAACATATAGTTGAAATTACCAAGCAATTAAGGTTTGACGAGGGAACATGGATTGAGTTAAGGAAATAATGGCTAGGGTCCAAATCTGTTGTGAAGGAGGGCATTCGAAAAGAAAATGATCAACAGATTCTTCTTCAGCTCCGCTAGCAAGGCAATTTTTCTCCCTAACAATGTGCATGTAATTTAATCTTTGACATTTAGCCATACATCCAGAAATGCATAGCCATGAAATGCTTAAGCTTATGTGTACATGCAGTCATATATAATATGTACACACCTGATTATATTTATTTTTCAGAAATGTAATGTACAGATCAAAGATGTTGCATTCGTTAAATTTTTACTGTGTGACTTTCTTTTAAATAACCATACTAACTAAAACTATCAAAAGTCTCGCATGAGAATTTTTATAGACTACTGGATGTGGGCAAGACTCATTGTTACTAAAATGGTATTGGAACAGATCCTAAGATTTTTTATTGCTTACGCATCTTATAGACGTTAGTTCTACAAAAACTTTACGTTTTCAATTTTCCAAATACGAATGTAAGGAGGGTGTATAAAAAATATCATATCTCGAAACTTGAAAGACTTATTAAATAATACATAAACTACATTTTGACATGCGCGTTCGCGCGAGGATTTTTTTCATTTTTACACTGATTTATTTATATGACAAAATTATTAGTTGCAAATTTGGTGTGAAAAAGATATAGGAATATTCCAATGTTATTCATATTTAAAAATATTCATATTCATTATACATTTAATAAAATTTATAAGACATATTCAATTTAAAAATTACACATAAAAAATATTTTGTACTTCTCTTTTAATAATAAGATGTGAAGTATTTCTCTGCTTATAAACTAGCTTTTAATGTAAATTAGACCTACATGTACTAAACGTTACCAATGATATTTTTGTTATCAACCAGATCATAACACAGCGTTATTATACTGATCAAAAAAATCTTATGATAATCATAATCATTGTGACCTCTCATACAACCAATATGTGATGGGAAATCATTATTCTAACTCTTCAGATATTATGGCAGTGACTCATCTTTTTGTATGAACTCAACATGTAATGTTATGATGAGAGCTACGTGATCCATCTATTCAAATCCAATTTCACAGTTCATATCATAAATTTTTCTTGTATACACTCTTCCACTACTTTTATAGTGTGAAAAGAGAGGAGATTGTGGAACTAGAGACGATAGATCAGACATGCATATCGTTTAGGCGCATATCGCTCACCAACTCACAAAAAACATACACATTCCAAAACTTCAAAAAACTAAAAGAACATACATACATTCAAATTTCATATGAAAAGGCATACCAAATTTATTTAAAAGTTTCCACATTACATTCAATCATCTTTTACCAAAATATTTAGTTGAAATCCAGTCCGCTCTATCTTGCTCGGTCTCCCAAAAACTTTCAGTCCGTTTTGAAAATATCATAACGATCTTCTAATCAGATTATTAGTCTCAAAAATCATTATGATCATCTTGGCTTGACATAATACTAAATCATATTTTCCTTTCCTCAGTTTAATGTTTATGTCCGCCAAATCATATTATCTTATCTAAGTTTGTGTATTTAATCTGAGCCCCGAAAACCCGAACTGAATCACCCCCATCCGAACTCAAAATATCACCTAAAAAGCTTGATCGATCTCATCCTTATGTATGTCAATTTTCAGGTCGGTTTAAGCCTGAACCATTGTATGGATAACATGAACCTCATACACCTACTGACATACACACATACACACGTACACACATTACATAATCTCAATGCATGCTAACCTAATCATAATTTTACCATTTTACAATAATCTTTCGATGATTCTACTTTCCTTGGCGAAACCAATACCCGAAAATCCCTAAATAGCATTCAATTTCTTAAATTGGACTACCTCAATTACTATTTCGCCTCATTCTTATCTTCTCCTACATTAGAGACGTCGAGGAATCACTCACAAGTAATCTTCAATGGTTCGATTTTATCTTATTTATATTAATCTTTGTACTCAATATTTGGGATATGTTTGATTTCGACTTGTTAGGGTATGAAGATATTTGATTATATTTTTGATTTCAAGTTTTACTCTCCTTCTATTTAATAGTTAAGGTTTTTTAATTTAAGGTTACATCGATATTTGATTTTGGATTTTTGATTTCAAGTTTTGTTTCGTCTATTAGTAGGTTTTTTATTTAAGATATGTCTTCATTTTTGGTTTTCAATTTCAAATTTTACTCATCGTACTCGAGAATTAGTATTTGTTTGATTTATGGTTTGTTTAATTGTTTTTTAAGATGACGAACTTCACTCTTTTATTTCTGTTGCGACTTGTTTGTAGTCTATTATGTTCTTAGTCTCATAAGACTTGCATACTTTATTTCTCTCGGTCTGATCAATTTTGTCTTTTTTGTTTGTAAAACACCCAACCAACATTGAAGTAGACAAAGACGCAAGCATACACTATGAGGAAGAAGATTATCCAACTTCTGATAATAAAGAGAAGAGGAAGGATGCAAATACACTTGGTGGATATGGTTCTAAGCAAAAGGTGATGAAGTTGCTCGACAAAAGGTCTGATGTTTGAGAGCATTTCACTAGAACCAAAGAGAGTGGTGACAAGTGCATTTGCCAATAATATAAGAAGTTATTCTCATGTGTTACAAAATCAGGGACTTCTAACCTCCAAAAATATCTGCTCATATGCAAAGAGCACAAAGTATTGTTAGATGGGCAGAAGAAGTCTCAACTTTTTATTTGTTATGAAGGCAACCTGAAGATAGCCAAAGTACCTGAATATGTTTTTAGAAAAGCCAATAATGAGTTATTAATGTTAATTGAGTTGCCTTTTGCATTTATTGAATGTGTGGCTTGGAAAGACTTTTGCAAAAAGGTGAGTCTTTGTTATATTTTGAATCTAAATTTTACTTGCATTTTTGAATCTTTATACATCTAACAAAGGTGTTTAGTTTATATCTACATGAACGTTAGCATATATAAGCCTCATTTAAGGATGCATGCAACTAGAGGCATCGTTGATGCATTTGAAGAAGAAAAAAAATACTAAAAAGGTTGTTTTACACCAACAAGCAGAGGGTTTCCCTTAGAGCATCTCCAAAAAAAACTTCATTTTGAAGTTTTGAAAACTTTATATTTGAAATTTTTTGTTGTTTTTCTCCGAACGCAAAACTTCAAATCTAACTTCAAAAGAAATTATATTTTACATTATGATCC
>OVAN01015777.1:0-11080 GCA_900406275.1 Anastatica hierochuntica
TGTTAACTGTGTCGGTCGAATCGCTCTCCGTTTACGCTTTCTGCATACTTTGATCCGTTCTTTTTTTCACTTTGTATTCACTCACGTTAATCTATCTTACGAATCCTGTCACTTGTTCATCGTTAATTCATATCACTTCGCAATATNTGTTTTATCATCTTCGCAGTTTAACTTTCGTATTTCTTATTCGATAACTAGCTAATTCGCTGTCTCGATCTGTTGACCTTTGGCTAACAGAGTCCGTGAACCACATAACATTGACAATGAGAATTTCGGTTCCCACAAATACACGGTGAAGTTTGGGTATCGTCTCTTAAAAGCGATGGAGAAGGAAAATTTTTGGTTGTTAGAAGAGGAGCCGAACATTAATCCATTGAAAGCATATGTTTGGAAGTTGGACTGCCCTTTGAAGATTAAACACTTTATGTGGCAGGTAGCATCAAATAATTTGGCAATCTCTACGCGACTAGCCCAAAGAGGGGTTGCTTGTGATACTCTTTGTAAGAGATGTGGTTTACTAGAAGAAACAATAAACCATGTTTTCTTTGAATGCGAATCTTCGGTAAGAGTATAGGAATTGTCTCCGATCCCTATACCATCTGATGGTTTTTCAAGTTCAGTTTTTACGAATTTGGATTATCTTTTTTGGAGAATCCCTCCCGAGAGTGTTCATAATGGAGGTCTGAGAGTCGTTCCTTAGCAAATGTGGTCCATTTGGAAAGCGAGGAATAAAAAGGTCTTTCAAAGTATACATCCGGAGATAGAGGCTATATTAAATCAAGCAATGAGTGAGAGTGCAACATGGAATAGAGCTCATGAACCACCAATGGAGTCTCAAGATAGGACGAAACATCCAATTAGGGAGTCAGTTAGGATTTGGTGTCGTGTGGAATGATTTTGGAAATAATCAGATCCCCGAACATGTCTAGGGTGGACTTGTGAGACACATGAGGTAGAACGACTATGTTAGGAGCCAATGTTTGCGACGAAGTCTCTCACCTTTGCACTCGGAGTTGGAAACATTATTATGGGCAACACAAGAGATTCATAGGCGAGCGATAGACTGTGAAGATTTTGAGACGGATTGTGCACAATTACAGACACCTGAAGAATGGTCGGCGTTCTCAAACTTCATTGGCGATTTCTTTACGATGCGAGTCTCTTTTCCCCAATTTTCTTCTTCTGTAATTTCACATATTTTAAACTCTAAAATAGACTGTATAACGTGCGCTACCAGAACCTCTGATAGAGATTTTATTTTTGTAGACTCTCTCTCTCCAAATTGGATTTCCAATTCTGAAGTTTTCGCCTAATTAATTAATCGGTTGATTAAAAAAAATTATCCACAGCGGGAAACAGGTAACCGACCAACAAAAAAACGTATAAACATTATAAAAAATACATGAAATCCAATCCATTAGATAATCCCAATGCGAAATGCGTGTCGGTTTGGTGGCAGATGGTAGTAAACACCTTGCCGTTTATCACCAAATAAATGTTTACTTTTTGGCAAAAGAACCAATCTAAGAAAAGTTTAACTAGAAGAAATATGCATTACAAAAGTAATAAAACTAACCTCAGAAGCTACAAGTACAATGAGAAAGGAGTAACGGACTCTGCATCGTCTTCCTTCTTAGGCTAATGAATCATGGACTCTTGTCTTCTCCCTTAGGCTGGCTATCCACAACCGGTTTATTCTCTGCATCCACATAGCGACCAGTCATGGGATCAACCGGGCAAGTGTCTCGTGCTCCACCTTTGTGTCCCATAGCCACCATTGGAGGAGGAGGAAGTAAACCAGATCTAAACAGGAGACGTTGAACTGGGTCTGATGGTTGAGCACCAACAGATAACCAGTACCTGTATAGAAGTTGGGAAAAACCGAACAAATTGATGAAATTGCCCATTGAGAAGAAGAAATTTCAATAGAATGACCAGGTTCTACGTAATCTTGGCATGTCATGACATGATTCTAAAGCTGCATATAGATACATAGAAGAGGTTCTATATGGTTAATGTTTAGGAAGGTAAGTCTGTCTACGAATAGTGGAACAGAAAATCAAATGCACATTCACCTTCCAATAATGAAAACCATTCCAGACTAAACTTAGCTCATTCATATTAGACCGAACAACAGTAAACTAAAACCAAATGTTGAATATGAAACAATGTATAAAGATTTCAAAGAGGCAGATAAAACCTGACAGATATCTAGACCCACTACCTTCGTTAAGCTTCAAGCAACCAAAACACTTCAAATGCATAAACACTTGGTAGCCAAATTTAAGCAGCACCATTCACAAATTAACAAAACTAAGAGAGCTTCCATATATAATCATCCTGAATCACCCGAAACTATCACTGGGAACCGAAGAAAAAGAACATACTTGATCCGATCGAAATTAAGACCCATCCTCTTACCACCGTCCTGGCCTGCAAATAGAGATCGTGTAAGTAAAAGACCAACAATCGAAATCGTACGAACAAACATAAAACTCGATCCACTGTTTCTCATTTCACCTGGCAAAGGATTGAAGTAGCCTAAGACCTCGAGGTGCTTCCCGTCTCTGGTGGATCTGCTATCGGCGGCCATAACCCTAAAAAATGGCCGGTTTTTGCATCCGAGCCTCGATAAACGCAGCCTCACAACCATTTTCTATTCTGTTCGCGAAAACGCAAAATGATCAAGTCGACCAATCGATTTGGGACAATAGTAGAGAGAGCCCGAGCGAGATTCAATTTAGGGTTTATTCAACTGAGTTGGATCCTTCATACGACGCCGTTTGTGGAATCCCCCTATCTATATATATTTGATTCGACATGAATTGTTTCTTTATTAAAAACCACATAGTTCAAACAACGATAAGATTGACTAATCCAATTCATGAAAATAAGATAAAAGTTCCACGCTGAAACTCGAACGCACCAAAACCAAAGATAACAAGGTTGTTTGCTTTTTAACCCAAAAAAAAACCAAAAGAAATTATTCGACCCATACACAATCCACCCACTTCGATTACTCCATGCATGCATCAACCTGCAAACACAACCAAAACAATATATGTGTTAAATCACAAAACACATATCACAGTAAGCAAAAACAAACAATAGACATACGAAAATAAGAGAAAAATAGAGAAATATCTGCCACAATGTCAAAGACAACACGACTACGACACATGATTATCCAATGTTCTGAAAAACTTCTTTACAAACCACATTCTTGGTCGACGTCTGAGGTTTTCCTTCGTTGTCAGTAACTAAAATTTTAAGACCACATCTTAACCGAACTTTCGAAGGGACCACATATAGCTCGTCATACGAAAACACAGGTTTCGGAAGATATAATCTAACCTTTCTAAAAGACTGTCCTTAACTCTTGCTTATAGTCATCGCGAATGCAATAGTGACAGGGAATTGTCGACATCTCATCCTAAATGGGAATTTAGCATCCGGAGGAGAGACACACATCCTAGAAAGTAAAACTTTATCACCCACTCTAGTACTAGTAATCACCACAACTTCAATAACATAAGAAGCTAACTAAGTAACCTGCAGATGCGTTCTATCACATAAACCTTTTCAGGATCAATGTTTATAAGCAACATAATAGGAACACCCACTTTCAACGTCAAAACATGATTCGGCATCCCCGACGACTTGATACTATCCAAAAATTCTTTCGAGTATAACGTACTATCTTTACCACTTGTATCTGAAATCTCAATATTATCATCACTCAGATAAGTCCTCACATCACCTTGAAACGAGCATCACACATATGTTAAGTAAGTCAAAACAACTTTAGAAAAGCAAGTTATATGAGAAACACTTCCTAAGTAAACTATACAAGTCTAAAAACAAGTTTCAAATTTTATAGAACATATAAATAATCCAATTTTTTTAATAAATAAACATATTTTACACTTATGGTTAAACTATATAATCGTAAATTACAATGGTTTGCGTTTTTTATTTTTTTTATTATTTTAAAATATCTTCTCAATCATTGACACAAAATGTAAATATAACAAAACCAAATATAGAATATAGAAGTAGAATAAAGTTGAAAAGAATATAAAATAATAATAATTTTTTTCTTTTATTGTTTTGCCATTTTTTTAAGAGTTTAGCGATTTAAAAAGAAACTTTATAAAAAATCTATAGCATAAATTGACACATGTAATAATTCAAAATTTCGTGAATTATAGTTATGCAGAGGTCAAAATTTTTATATAATAAAATTATTAAAAATTTAGTGAAGAAGTCAAAAATCTTATATAGAAGCAAAGGCAAAATCGAAACCATCATTTGTATTGTTATGTGAAATTTATTTGGTTATTGATGAACAATAAATTTTATACTTATAATTATATACATGTTACTTTTCTAATGTTATACACTATAAATCTTATGTTTATTTTATTTTAAATTTTATGTAGATTATTGTGGACGACGAAATGCACACTTAGATTGATTTGGATGAGAAGAAAGAACGTGGGTAAAATCCCGTTAGAACTTGTGAATGAATTAGTACGTTTATTGAGGTTTCTGATTAAGAATAACGATTATAAAGAGGTTTCTGTGTAACAATTACCGAACAAAATGAATACAAGAGGATGACTAAATGCCTTGTTTGCAATTAGTTTCCAAAGATTGAAGATGAAGATCCTCCGTTCTCTATCTCCTTTCTCGCTTTTATAGTTGTTCCCGAGACCTAAAGATACCATAACCTCTTCCGATATCTTCTCCTTAATTCTCGGGATTCGCAACTGCCATCTTTGACCGAGCACTCTCAAGAGTGAGTATCCGAAACCTGATCGTTTAGCTTTATTTTTCCGCCACCTGACTGGGTCCAAACCTCTTTCATAGACGAGACCTGACTTGAATACGCTTGGCTGCCTTTATCTTATTTTAATTTTGACTCTTCTTGTAATGGGCCTTCGTGAAACGGACTACGTCAAAAACCCGGTAGATTCCTTTTCAAGGTCTAAACCTGAAACTATAATGGACTTCTGGCAGACGGGCCAAATCCAGGCCCAACAGTTGCCTCCAACACTTGAAAGGAGAAACACGTCATTTCAAGTACTAAACCTAATTGCTTTCGATTCGACCTTATCTGTTAAAGTAACGATAGCTGCATATCTTTCTTGGAGATATCGCTAATTTAAATCGACGGTAAAGATCGTTCTTTGCCGGATCAATGGCTTAGATTTGAGGGAAACCGAAAAGTCCCCTCTGACAATCGAGACATGATTTGATTTAAAAGTTTCAATCATTAACTGCAATTACCCTGTATCTCACGTCCTCACGCCGATCTCAAGGTAACTTATACCCTTCTTTTTTTTTATAATCGTTGTTGTTTGTGATTAAGTAATAACTGTTCCTCCATCTCCATCTCTTTCCTTCAAACTTCTGCTATCAGTCTTCTAGTTTCAAATTCACTAGGGTTAGATTCCGATATTTTCAACCCTTTCTTTCCTTGCTTCTTTTCGACAATCCCGCTCCCTCAATGGATGAGCAAAGAGAAGGTTCCGGTGAGTCTAGGGTTCCTCTTACGGGACCAAAAATCATGAAGATCAAGCAAGAAATTGGTGAACAAATGCAGAAGAAGAAAGAGAAGAAAGCCAAAGAGGGTGCAAACACCTCAAGAGTATCTAAGCGTCCCAAAAAAGGAGAAAGTTCTAAGAAAGCCGGTGCTTCTTCTTTTTGACCTCATCAGCCTTCCACGCTCAAGGAGAAGGAGGTTTGTACTCTTATGGTAGAGGCTGGAGGACCAAAAGAGCTTGCGAGGGCATGTACTGTTGACGAGACCCCTGAGAATGTTCCAGAGGGCTGGTTATGTGTTCACGAGAAGTACATTTCTAAGTGTCACCCTAGGTTTCCCCTTCCGTCTTTGCTTTCTTTTGGATCATTATCACCTTGCTCTTCCCAAACTCTGTCCCTCTGTTATTCGACTGGTTCACGGTTTCATCGCTAGGTCTAGGGAAGAAGGTATCGACCTTCAGTTCTCCCACATCATGAGTCTCTACATGATTAAGGAGAGCCCTCCAACTAAAGGTGCTGGTGGGACCTATTATCTCCCTGCTCGTTAGGGCCACAATGTTTTTAAATTTTCTATTAATGACGAGGATTGGAGGAAGAAATTATTTTTTGTTACGGTTGATCCATCCACGGTTCCGGTTGGTCGGAACCTCAAAAAATCTTGGTCTGACGTCTCTGGTTAGGAGCTCTAAAGGACAACACTTTTCGTTGCTTTTGATTTTTGATCACTTATCAATTTCATTGGTTTTGCAGGTGTTCGTGACCCTCTAAAGCTCTCTGACAAACTGGTAAGAGCCTTAGTTAGAAGGCTAAAGCATATTCCCGCTAACTGGGTTTCTTATACCACTACGAGGATTGGAAGTGCTAGATTCTCGGACGTTTACCAAGTCCAGTTTCCTGTTCCGATCCCTGTTGAGTAGCTTGAATGTATTTGCATTTTATGTTTTGTTCCAAACTCCCTCCGTTATCCTCTTTATCTATTTCATTAATTGCTTTCCTCTTCTTTAACAGTTTCTGACGACAACGCCATTGTTAGTGTTTCCACGGAGGGTAGCACATCCGAAACTGAAAGACAGCAAACAATGCCTCTCCAGCCCTCATTTCGTGCCAAAGGTAAGCATGTCAAGCCCGCTGGTGGATCCCAGTCTCGTGGGAGCGAAAGGTCTTTAGGTGGTTCCTTCATAGGTTCCCTTCGGGAGGTCCTTGACGACGTGACCTCGAACATTGTGAAGTCCATGATCCCTATCACTACTGTTATGGGTGATTTTGGTCGTTCTTCGTAGCACTACGGAAGCTGGAGGTTGATGAATGTTTAGCAAAGGTTTTAGGACATTTAAGCTAAGGTTGAAGATCAAAGATGGCAAGAGAATTGCTTGTTGTATTGATTTTTTCTTAGTTTTCGTGCGTACACGTTTTGCCCTTGAGCTTGGTATTTATACATGAGTTTCATGATTATCCCTCCAAGAATTGCATATATCATGATTATCTGTAGAATATATGCATCTTTATCTAGAATACATGTCATTATCTACTAATTAAATAGCGAAAGTATAGGAGAGGCGGTGGTCGGTTGGCTTCCGGCTATGCTTGGTCGTCTGACTTCCGGCTTCCGGCTATGGGACGTCGTCTGGCTTCCTGCTTCTGGGAATTCCTCTGCTTTGAGGTCTTACTGCTGTACTCCATCTAAGTCTGAGGAATTCCCATGATCTAAATTACTCCCAACAGTTTGCCCCTTATTGCGCAGGTTCGATCTGAAGTTGTGGAATAACATGTCTTCCAGGTGGCTTAGGTAGGAAGCCAGTAGTCGCTTGGCCTTTTTTAGCTGTGACTTGCGCTGCCTCTACTTTTCATTAGCGTTTGCTTGCTTTTGGTTCAAGTTTTATCAGATAATGAGCATTGCTGCGATGAGAGGTTGCGTCTGGCCTCAAGGCTTTGAATTTTGAACTTTCGCGAGTCGTTTCAGCTTTCAAGGAGGATTAATTTGTTTGAAGAATTCCAGCTATTTGACTTGGTGAAGGGAATAATTCATAGCCGTTAGCGAAGATTTGTGAGGATTTGAATAGAAAGAAAATAACCATTACTCTTTCGTGAGATTCGCGTCAATGATTGGACGCGTGTGACCAATTTCAATTTCTTCTCTTTCCTTTTAAACTTCTTCTTCCTTCTTCTTTGGCATTTTTGCTTCATCTTCTTCCTTTCTTTGCTAAATTTCTTGCTCCCAGAATCCTTACCAAGCTTTCAATTCGCGATTCTAAGGTTAGGTCGTCTTCTTCCTTCCTCTTTTTGCTTCTTTTAGGGTAGATTCCAGGGGTCGATCTTTAGGATTTCAGGTCAGCCTTAGCTTTTAGATCTTTCTTGCCCCAATCAATCTTTGGATCCAAGATCGGAACCTTCTTTGAACCCAGATATGACCAGTTTCGGCGATGAGTTTTCTCTGGTGGCCTCATCCTCCGTCGGGGCCCATGTCCGGAGGAGGCGCTTGATTAGGATTAGTCCATCTCGTAAGGCTGAGGGGTCTTCTAAGGACACAGAGATCCTTGAGGCTAACCCAATGCCTTTACGCTCCGCCGCAGGCCCGGAGCTTCTGAAGGTCGGGCCCTTCTCCATTAGGGAAGGCGTTCACTTGAGGTTGCCTGGGAAGGAGGAAAGGACTTCTGAATGCCCAGGAGACGAAATAGCCATGTATGAAGGCTATTTCGAGGCTGGAGCCAGGGGTATAGTGTCTGCCCTGGTGAGGAAGGTCTCAGAGCACTTCAACATTTTCCCTTTCCAGATGAACTCGCCGTCTTGGAGGATTCTCACTGCCGTCCAAGTCCTTAATGAGTTCCATGGGCTGGATCTCGACATTAATGAGCTCTTTTACTCCTACTATTTCACCCACGTTCTTCTGGGTGAAGGTAGGTACTACTTCCGCCCTCGTGCTGGTGCTCCCTTGGTGTTGGAGTCAGAGAGGGAGGAAAGGGGCGACCTTCATGAAGCATTGGGCCAAGAATTTCGTCTTTATGAGAGTCGGGACTTCTCCTTGGTTCTATACTCTTTGGAGATTCACTTGTAGGCTTATGATGCTTTTGTTTCTGCTGCTTCTAGTTTGGTCACTAACCCTTTTGACACTTTGTTTTTGCAGAAGCGTCTACAAAGAAGTCGGAGGAGGGCAAGGAGAAGGCGAAAGAAGCTTTGGAGATCCCTACTGAGGAAAGGAGTATCCCTTTCCTTTTGAGTGAAGAAGCGTTGAGCCAGAGCAGCATAAGAGGTTTGCTCCTTGTTTCTTACTTCTTTTGTCTGCTTGCTTCCGGGCTAGCTTTTTAACTGATCTTTTGTCGTTTTGCAGGTAATATGTCAGGATCCGAGTCTAAGACGCTGGAGGACTTCAAAAGGGCTCAGGCGACAAGAAAGGCAAAGTTGGCGTCTAGGAGAAAAGCTACGGAGGTGGTGGAGATTTCGGAATCTCCTTCGGTTGGGTCCAACAGGAAAGGAACCCAGAAGGCCACCACCTCTAGTAAGGAGCAGAAGGGTCCTCCCGCCAAGCAGGCTTCCTCCTCTATCGGCGATCTCGATGGCGCCCTGGAGCACTTGCAGGGGTCTATCTTCCCTGCGCTTCCTTCTGACCCTCCTAGCTCTGGTGATCTGGGCATCTTCGACCATGTCCAAAAGGGACTGATCAAGGTAGTTAGCCTGCCTTTGGCTTCTGGCTGCTCTTTGGCTGTCTCCTTTTATTTTGGCTAACCTTCTTCCTTTCTTTTGCTCAGCTTGCGGCTTCTCTCTTCCATGCCAAGGATCAGGTCGCCACTGAGGTGATCGCTGCAGGGAAGGCTCAGGTGGAAGATTTCCTTCCCAAGCTGAGGGAAGAGAAGGAAAAGTCTGTTGGCTCTAAGAAAGAGCTGAGGGAGCTACTCCGGGGGTTGGAGTCAGTGAAGGAGAAGGCGGCAGAGAAGGTCCTTAGCTTAACTGAGGAGAAGGCGAAGCTAGAAGAGGAACTTGGCAACCTGGACGCTCGGGTGACTACCTTTACGGATGAGATGTCCATGGCCGTCAACGGTTCCCGGATCATGGGGCGTTGGGAAATGGTTCGGGACTACCTCAAGGGTGAGGCCAAGTCTTGGAACTTGCAGGAGGAGTTTAAGAACTACAAGCTGGTGGCGATATTGGAGGCAGAAGAAAATGGCCTCGAAGCTCCCACCTTTGAAGATGAACCAGAGATTCCTCCTGCCTTGGCTTCTACTCCTCCGGCGGCCTCTGAGCCAAATGTCGAGAAGTCTGCCTCTCCTAATCCCCCAACTGCCTAGCCTCTAGACCCAAAATCAAGAAACAAGTTGCTCTCCCCTTGAAGGATTTTATTTTCTTTTTTGTCGATGGCGTGCCCCTGTGTGGGCTTACTCTTGCCCCTTGTGGGCTTTGTAATGACTTTTATGGCCTTAGTAGCCTTGACTCTTCGTTTGCCTTCTTGGCCTTATTTCTGTTTCCCTTCGGGGCTTGAAACTTATCTTCTGGCCCTTAGTGGCTTCTTATGAATGTTTCTTCTAGCTCTCTGTTGTCTTTTTGCCTTAATGAGCTTTTGACTTAGATTTAGAGATGATGCTTTGGCAGGCTTTTTATCATTAGCACCTTGGTCGGCTGGCTTCTTGTTATTAGCCTCTGGCCTTTACGTCATGATCGGCTGGTTTCTGGCTAGGAGCCTCTAGCCTTTGCTTTGATCAGCTAGCTTCGGGCTGTGAGCTTCTAGCCTTTGTGCCTTGATCGACTGACTTCTAGCTTTGAGCCTCTAGCCTTTGTGCCTTAATCGACTGGCTTTTAGCTTTGAGCCTCTAGCCTTTGTGCCTTGATCGACTGGCTTCTAACTTTGAGCCTCTAGTCCTTTTTCCTTGATCGGTTGGCTTCTGTCTGTGAGCCTCTAGCCTTTGCGCTTTGATCGACTGGCTTCTGGCTTTGAGCTTATAGCCTTTGCCGTGTTTTGCGAGAGTTCTTGAGTTCCAAGTTAGGATAATCTCATTATCACTTCTTTTTGAGGGAGTTCTTCTTCTTGTCCTTAGACAATGTTTAGGTTCCCCAGACGCGTTTTTAGCCTCTTGATACCCGGATGTATCTGTTGGCTTATTGGCACTCTGTTACCCGGAGGTAACCACTAGCTTGCGTTTTTGGCCTTTTGATACCCGGAGGTATCTTCTGGCTTTTGGGCATTTTGTTACCCGGAGGTAACCACGAGCTTGTATTTTGGGCCTTTTGATACCCGGAGGTATCTTCTGGCTTTTTGGCATTCAACTATCCGGAAATAGCTGTGTTTGTTGGTGTCAAAAATGGTCATCTCGAAATCAACGTCCAAGATCGCATCGCTAATCGGACTTACTCGGAAACACGACCAACAGCTAGACTCACCGCCGTCAAGACTTAACGTCTTCTAGACTTACCTTTGTCTTGACTGGTCATCGTCGAGACTTAACTATCATCCAACAAAGTCTATCCGTCCGTGAACAACTAAAGAGCCCGAATTCTAAAGTTAACATCCACGATTTACGAAGAAACTCTTGGAAGACCTCGCATT
>OVAN01015779.1:0-11077 GCA_900406275.1 Anastatica hierochuntica
GGATGCTTCTATCATCAATAAAGATATCCTTCTCATTAGTTTCACAACAATCTCAATATAATCACACGAATAATCCCACCTTCCTCATTTCGCATGAATAACCCCACCTTATAACTTATGATCTCGACATTACGTCGTCGAAATTCCGTTAATCTTAAAACGTTCGTAGCATCCGAACCATCTTGGCCTGAGTTTCTCGGGAAATAGTTTAAACCAGAAATTGAATAGCAACACTTGGTATCCTTCTTTGAAGTCTCTCTTGATGAGTTTCTTGTCATGAAAAGCCTTAGTCATNTTTCCTTGTAAAATTTTGAGCTCTCATACGCATCCAATCTCAACTCATCCAATTCTTCCAATTGAATCAAATACTTCTAGGAGGCCGTCTTGATATCAAAGTTGAGAATCTTTTGTGCCCACAAAGTTAAGCATCTTCGTTAAGAATTATTGGTTTCCATAAGAACATGGGAACAATCCCATGAAGTCTATCCCCCAAACGTTAAACAATTCGACTTCAAATATTGAATCTTGCGGCATTTCGTTCGTTTTGCTAATGTTCTCTTTTCGTTGACAAGGGTCGCATTTGGCGATGAAATTTTGAGCATCCTTGAATAATGAAAGCCACCAAAAATAGGCTTGGAGAACTTTTTGGGCGGTCTTGAAAGTAACCAAATGACCTCCATTGTTAGATCCATGATAATGAAATAGGATGTCGTGCACTTCTTTTTCCCGTATACACCTTCTAAATAGGCCATATCTTGCACTTCCTATATAAATAAGGTTCATCCTAATAAAGATGTTGAATGTCTTTGAAGAATTTCTTTTTCTTATAGCTTCTTAGACTAGGGGGTTCTATTCCGCAAACAAGATAATTCAGAAAATCCGCAAGGCCAAGGCAATTTCTCTTCTAGAGCTTCAATCTTGTTGATGGAGTTGTAAGCAAACTTCTCCTCAACAAAAGAGCCAATTGCATTGACTTGTTCTTCGAGCAAATAGTCATCAATAAACAATCCCTTATTAATTCTCAACCTTGAGAAATGGTCCGCAACATCGTTCTCAATCCCTTTCTTGTCTTTTATCTCAAGGTCAAAATCTTGCAATAGTAATATCCAACTCAACAATCTTGGTTTGACATCCTTCTTTTCTAGTAGATGTCTCAAAGTGGCATGATTCATGTTGAAAATCATCTTGGATCCCACTATGTATGATATAAACTTCTCAAAAGCATACACTATGGCTAGTAGCTCCTTCATGGTTGCATAATTCACTTGAGCTTAATCTAGGGCCTTGCTAGCATAGTATATAACATGTAGCCTCTTTTCCTTTCTTTGCCCCAAGACCGCTCCAACGGCAAAATCACTCGCATCGCACATAATTTCGAAAGGTAGCTCTCAATCCAGCGCTTGAACTATTGGATATGTTATGAGTTCTTCCTTGATATTTTTATATTTTTTCATGCATTCATCATCAAAGGCAAATGCTGGTTCCTTGCAAAGAAGCTTTGTTAATGGCCTCTCTATATGTGAGAAATCCTTTATAAACCTTCGGCAGAAACCTGCATGTCCTAAGAAGCTTTGAATTCCCTTAACCATTGTTGGAGATTGTATGCCTGCGCACAATTCAACCTTGAATCATGAAGTGACATTTCTCCCAATTGAGGACGAGGTTTGTTTCTTCTCATCTCTTCAAGATCCTACACATATTAGCAAGACAACTACTAAAAGAGCCTCCATACATGGAGAAATCATCCATGAAAACTTCCATACATTTCTCAATTAGTCCATCAAAAATCGACATCATGCATCTTTGAAAAGTTATCGGAACATTATATAAACCAAAAGGCAGTCTCTTATATGTGTGTGTTATGTAAGGACACGAGAAAGTACTTTTCTCTTGATCATTAGGGTGGATAGGAATTTGAAATAATCCCGAATATCCAACAAAAAAAACAAATAGAATGAATGATTAGCAAATCTTTTAGCATTTGATCAATGAATGACAATGGAAAATGATCATTTTTAGTAGATGCATTCAACTTTCAATAATTTATGCACATTCTATACCCATAATTGTTCTAGTGAGAATCAATTAATTCTTATCATTTTTAATTACGGTAACTCTTCATTTCTTAGGAACTACATGAATCGGAGATATCCAAATACTATCGAAGACATAATAGATACTCGTCGAGCCTAATAATTTCAAGATTTCCTTTTTACTACTTCTTTCAAGTTCGGATTAAGCCTTATTTGATGTTCGATTGATGACTTAGTTTCATCCTCTAGATAAATTCTATGCATACAAAGTGATGGTGAAATTCCTCTAATGTCATCTAGATAATAACCTATAGCTTTTCTAAACTTCCTCAACTCAAGTAGCAATGTAACCTCATCATCATTCACTTTATCACTAATAATGACAAAATAAGTATAATTAGGTCCAAGGAAAGCGTACCTTAGCCCGTATGGTAATGTCTTAAGCTCCACCGTTGGAGCTTTAAGTTCGGTTCAATCATCATTGGTGTTTAGCTCTTCCTTGATAGCTTCCTTTGGTTCATCTATCTCTTCATCTTCAATTAGCTCCAAAGTGAAAGTACTTCTTGTCAAAGGCTTGTGGGAGTATATAATCTTCTCATACCCATTAGTATTCTCATTCTCAATCACCCTTTCATCACTTGACATTGTAAGAGACACTTGTAGAACATCTTGAGCATTGAACTCTTCTAAATATTCATTTGCTATTTCTTCCATCATATCATAGTAGAAGACTTGTCTATCAATTGTTGGCTTCTTCAAAGTCTTGGCCACATTGAATGTAAAAACCATATCACCTGAAAGAAGATTAATTAAGTCTCTCTTCATATTGATGATTGCTCCAACGGTTGAAATGAATGGTCTTCCTAAGATCATTTGATCGGTTGGTTCCTCTTCCATCTCAATCACAGCAAAATCCGTTGAAACTTCGCAATTACCACAATCAACTTAACATCTTCAACGATTCCAATCGGGTAACGAATTGATTTATCCAAAAATATTTAAGAGATTTTGGTCTTCTTGAAGTTGGTAAGGGAAAGTCTTTGGGAAAGAGATAAGATCCTTAGCTTACACTAGCACCTAAATAAACCAAGCATCTGCTAAATCTCATTGGTCACAAAGAACATGGCAGTGTGAAGCTACCGAGATCACCCATCTTCTTGAGAGAATAGTTTTGAATGTTAGCACTACATTCATAGATCAGCATCACCTTTTATTCTTCGTAGCTCACCCTCGTTGCCAATACATCCTTTATCAATTTATTCATAAGAGGGCATTGTAGCATCAAATGCATGACGGGCAAAGTTACTTGAACTCTTCTCAATATATGTGTGAGATTCCAATTTATAGAGTCATATTAGTTTATTAGGGGAGCTTAAAAATATTATTTTGACTACTTATGTCACCAAAGTCCACTTATCTTTTCGGTCACTCATCCTGAGAGAACTCCACAGTTAAGCGTGCTTGTACTGGAGTAGTACTAAGATAGGTGACCTTTTGGGAAGTGTTTCACGGAATCGTGCGAGTGAGGATAAAGCACGGGGAAAGACCGTGTGGTGATTGGAGGGACAGTAAATCATGACTTTAAAGCCTCTCCTCGAGGTAGTGCTTCTGAGAGTCAAACAGGGTGGGCCCGCAGGCCTATAGAGAAGGCGCCAGGACACACGGGAGGGGCGGGCGGGGGTGTTACAACATGCTTGAACTTCTCTCTTTTCTGTTCCAAAAGTTGCTTCTTGAACCTTCCCGCGAAAGGGAGTTTAGGTTCATAAAGAGGTGGAGCAAAAGTAACCTTCTTCTCTGGTGCTTCCAAAATCTTCTCCTTTTCAACATTCTCTTCATTAACATCAATTGGTTTATGCTCATTGGTTCCCCCATTCCCTTTTTATGAAACCGATTCTTCATTCTCTTTCCTCACAACATTTTCCAACTTTGCTTAACTAGATGAAGCTCCTTTCCATTTCTCTAAGTTATAACATTACAATACTTCTTAGGATTAGCCTCGAATTTACCGGGTAAGGTTTTTTCCCATAACTCTTTCAAGTAGAGGCTACTTGTGCCATTTAATTGTCCAAAATATTGACATGAGCCAAGACATTCTCAAGCTTGTCACCAAAGTTACTCAATCCACCATCAATCTCCACACTCACTTCTAGAATTCTTTTACTCAACTCAATTGCACCTCTTCCTTTTTCCTTCCAAAATTTGCTTCAATAATAGCTTAGTCTCATCTTCCTAAGGTTGTTGTATTGAGTTTTTCGGGTTGGTAACGAGTTTGAATGGTCCATTGGGTGGGAAGTTGCTTTGCATTTGTCCTTGTTGTTGTTTCTTTGGGGCCTGGTAGTTGTGGTGTTAAGGATTATCAACAATAGGATTTCAATATGAAAGGTTGTTGTTTCATGGCTTGAAAGCGAGGTATTAAGATCTAGGATAATATCCTCCTTGAATGTAGCACATGTATTCTTGTTCCTCTTGATAATTATTATTACCATGACCTTTACTTCATTCCAATTACTCAACAACACAAATAGATCTTTGGTTTATCCTTGCTAAAATGTCAATCTTACCGTACAACTCCTTGAATCGGCCATCGTCGTGTAGGGCTCTATCATGGTCACTACCAAAACATTGACCACTTTGAGAAAGATTCTCAACCATGTTCTCACCCTATTCAATGCTAAGGTTAGCAAAACTTCCTCTACTCGCGATGTCCAACGAGTTAACTGTACTTCTCTAAGACCCTGCAATGATAAATTTCCAAAAGTGCATCCTCGACTACTCCATGGTGTTGACAAGACCTTGTATACCTTTTCAATCTCTCCCAAGCCTCGTAAAAAGATTCATCACATCCTTACTTGAAGCCCGTAATATCACTTCTTATCTTAGCGGTCTTTTTCTTTGGAAACTTTTTACTCATGATTTCTCTTTCCACTTGACCCCAAGTAGAAACCAACTCCGAATGGATGTTCTTCTCCCATTTCACGACTTGACCTCCTAACGAGAATGGAAAGAGGATCATCTAGAGAGCCTCTTCGGATACCCCCATTAATCTTGACCGTTCAGCACAATCTATCAAAGAGGTTCAAGTGGTCTAATGAATTCTCCAAAGGAAACCCAAGGAACTTTGAGTTTTGAACCATGTTTATAAAATTATGTTTGGTTTTAAGGTTGTTAGGCTCTACCGTGGGTGGTTGGATCCTTCGTGTATTTGGCTTATCAAATGCCACAATCCGTCTTCTATTAGCTTGTGGTGGCTCTTGTTGTTGAATCCCAATTCCTTATGCATGGTCATTATTCTTAATGTTGTATCCTTGGTTATACACATGTTGAGGTCTTCCATGTCTAGACATCGTAAATGCTTAAGCCTTTCTTGTTCTCTTCTTGCTCTTGTTTTTCTCTCGCTAAAAGTTGGATTTTTTTACTTGTGGAGTCAAGTTTGTCAGTCCACGACTTTTCAAGTTTATACACCTACAAGGCTACAAGACAAGGCAAACACCAGGACAAAGTTATTAACTTGGTAAGAAAAATTAGAGAAATAATGTTGCTCCCCGACAACGGCGCCAAAATTTTATGCGGTTTAAGTTTACTCTTAAGACTTCAACCCCTTAACCACAAAATTATGGCAAGTTGTTGTAGTACTTAGGATATCGAATCCACAATGAGAAAATATCTACTCATTCAATTTGTATAACTGTATTACTTAAGCTAAGTCGTACTAAAATGTTTTGTTTAGTATTCAAGTAACTCAAACGAAAAAAAAAGAACAAGAACTAAATAAAAATGAAATGAAATGACATGAAGATTTAAATACTAAAGCTTGCAGATAATGAATTTGACATATGACTCGGAAGTTTAAATATAAATCAGGATGCAATAATTAGACAATGAAGCACCATTCAAAGACAATGCAATAAGACAATTAGTTCATTTCCATGATACTAATCCATTTAATGATCTTAAATCAAGCTAATCTCTCGATAGTAATATGAGACTCACTAATCGTTAAAAATAAGCTCAATAGTCTACTTAACACCTTAATAGTCTATTCCCATAGGTAAGAGTGTAAGGAAAATAAAAATTCTCTTAGGAAATTCACACCCGGAAAGTGGAATTCCTTAAATCTAGAAATTGACTGATCATGTCATTTCAGCCTTAAGCACCCCTTAATCATGTAAATCTATGTAAATCTAACCTTAAGCATCCTAATAAACAATTAACCTATACAAATTTACCTAACCGATAACCCACATAAATGACTACTCGCTCATGATTGCAAAACATGAATCAAGACAAACATGCATGATCATGATTGAGGGGAATAAGTAAATAAGAAAATGCAAACTTTAATTAAAAGTGTCAAAGATCTATCAAAGAATTTTGATCAAATCATTAAGATGCAAATAGAAATCAAAATTTAGGTTTTTACAAGTTTTAGAAATCAGTTTATAGTGTTTTGGAGCGAACTGGGTCGACATGGGACAAACCGGATTGGACCCAGTTATTTTTTGAGATAAAAACTGACATTCATCGAGTGAAGCTTGATGGGTTGGTAGATCAAATTGCCTGGGACAAGTTGTGCATTGAAATGATTGGCCTTAGCTTGATAGCTAGGTTGATGGGAATCCCCAGTCGAAATCTGTCTTCTAGTCACCACTTTATCAAGTGATTGATCGACCCAAAGTTGATCATTTTGAAATGATCGACCATGTGCAGATCGTTCTCAAGATTTCTTCTATTCTCCTTTGCTCTCTCATCCTTGCTTGGTCCAATTGATCCCAAAAGCTCGTAGCTCCTTCAATTCTTCAAAGTACTTGAAAAGAGTCAAAGAAATGCGATGCAAAACACTAAATGCAACCTCAGACTATAAAATGATAAAACTAAATGAGACTTAAACTAATACTAAAGCTTTAAAATGAGTTAAAATAGATTGAAAATTATGCAAAGCTAACACTAAAAATGATACAAAATACACAATATCAAAAGACTAGCGAGATTTCTTTACAGTTAGTAAATAAGCACCATATTTGTGCTTCAACCCACCCAAAACTTTACACTAGCCCTGCCTATGATCATAGTCTATTCTCATCATTAGTGAAAATTCATCTCTTATCTCCTGAATCAAATTTACATTCATTTCAACATCCACCACAATTTGAAAGCTTTAAAGGTTTTTGTTTTCATTCGAATTTCTGGTCACTATACGAGAACTCATTGTTGTATGCATAAACACTTAACGAACCGTACCAATTTCTTCGAATCACAAATTCAGCGTTAGGAGATACGATGGAGGCATTAGTTTGTAATGATCGTTATTGAAAAAATATATTACTTATACTTGAAATAAAAACATCCAAAACATAAAACATAATCTATTAATATATATGATTTTGAAACAAATCTCTCCCGCTACTTGATACATTAGCAGTGAGAGAGTGGCATGTGGCACTAATTAGTTTTGATACCTTTATTCTGCAGTTTCTTCAAAATCCAAATTGATTCATCTTCCTCATCTTTAAATAGGCACAAACACTTCTCCTTGCTCATTTATTCACCAAATCAAAGAAGAAAGCTTCAAAGTCGATCATAATTTTTTACGCAATTGACAGAGAAAGAGATTCAATGAGGTACCATATAAGATAAGAGAATTGGTATATGTCCTTATGTAGATCCAGACTGTTGCTCACATTCTTTTGCCCAAACTGAGGGGATGTAGGGGCGAATCTCTCAAGATTCATCTAAAAAATGTATAATATGTGATCCATGTAAACCCACTCATGCCAGTCGTCTTGGAAGGAGAAAATATATCAGCGAACGATATTAACTTTAGATTATTCCATGAAGTTTAGATCTTAGATGATTTTCCGCTGCAAGACTGTGAGATTTGAGATTAAAAGAGGAGAATATGATGGAGAGAATGAGGCTGGATAGGAATAACAAGAGAGAATGACGAACTAAGAAAATGAGCCGATTGAGAATATAGAGAAAATGGAGAGTATAGCGACTGAGTATGAGGGATTTTTTTAGTATTCTTTAGTGAGATTGAGAGAATAAGAGTATAAGGAGAATTAGTACCTAAAGATTATGAAAAAGAACTATGTTCTTCCTTAGTTTGAAAGAGATCCAAAGGGGGGCTTTAAATAGCCAAACAAGTAAACTACAAAGATGCATAAATAAATGGAGACAAGAGTAAGAGGACAAGGTTGGGACGAGCATTTTGGGTGGAAGGGACATCTCCTTAATGATCTCCAAGGTGTAAGAATGGATAGTAGCATGTCTTGGAGTCTTCATTAAGAGCAACATGTGACTCTTCCTTGTTTAAAATTCAAATAGTCACTTCTTGGCTCCAATGGCTATGGCATCTTCTAACACCATCTTCGCACATTATTTTGAGAATATCTTACACCATCTTTTCACATTGATGTTTTGATTCCAACTTTTCACAAGTCTTGTTTCGATAGATTTGTAACCCGGACTTTGCACATCTTGTTGTTGACCGTGCACTTCTGGTATCCGTGCATATTTGGTACCAAACTCAACCATCTTCCCTCTTGATTTCCAACACGACCCCTCAAGCTTAACCATTGTAGAGTCGAGCTCAATCTTGGAACATTTAAGAACCCCTTCATTAAAAAGCGTAGCATATAAAATCTTTTGGGAAAAAATTATTCAATGGTAAAAATAGTGGAGTCGTCTTGGCCTAGGATTGGCCGATGGGTCTAGGCGTATTAAGACCCTTTGGTGGACTCCATATATCCTTAGATCATAACCTAAAAGTAGTGCAAAATAGAACTTCTTCCTTGCATCATCTTCTTTACTTGAAGCTCTCCTTGTAGTTGTGTCTCCCTCTTTCTTTTGACTTCTTGTCATCTTCAAAGGATTTGATCTGTGTCCATCCTCTCCTCATGAGCTCCAAGTACCTAATGCAAAAACCCTTGCATCGATTCACAAGAAACATGCCCATTCCCTTTGTATTTTAAAACGATATCTTATGTTGCATACTTTTGGAATGGTTGTGAGGAATGTCATCCAAGTGTTAATGCTTTGGCTTGTGCGCTTGAATCCTTCATTTCATGCCTTTATAAAACAACCACTGCATTGTCTTCTTGACTCTCTAACTTGATGGAGAACTTTGAAACTTCAAAAACAGTCTCCTTAGCACCTCCTCTTGAAGTACACTTGAATGGGCATACTTGTTATTGCTTGGCCAACAATATCCCGGTCGGTCTCTTGAATTTGTGCATATGACATGATGAATTGACATAACTTTCTCATTTAACACTCCTCTTCAAGCTTGACTCGGAGAATAAGAGTATAGAGGCAAGCTTGAAAGAATGAGCATCAAAGATCGCTAATGCATTGGACCATCAGTCTTCTTGGCTTGAGTGATGGTCTTCTTGTTGAGTGAACTCCCCATCTCTACTTTTAAGAATATATATCTTTGTGTAGGCTTTGAGAAGTAGGCAAATGTGGTTTAATGCCACGTTGAATCTCCCCTTTTTATCTTCAATGTGTAACTTCTTCTATCTGCATTTTCAGGAATATACACCCACTTGATGTAGGCTATAAAATGTGTGAAGAGACACCATTGATCAACTTTCACTCCATCTTCAGGAATATACACCTTCTTGGTGTAGGCTCTGAAGTTTTGGACAACTTTCTCTCCGTACACCTTCTTGGTGTAGAATCTGAAGCTATGGGAGAATAATCTCTCGAATGCATCAACATCCACTCTACTCTCTAAGTAGGCTATGGACTAAATCCATGGTGATTTTTGCATTGGGACGTCCAATTTCTTGTTCTTCTTGATGCATAAAGTCTCTTGATATTCTCAAGGAGTACCTTGACAAAAACAACAACTCAAAATAGAAATTAGATCATACAAATGAGACAATAATTTGAAACTATGTGAAGTATGATCTCTAAGAAAAATGAATTGTACGATGTGGATAAAAACATTATGTAAACTATCCTAGCATCAAGTTCTCTGAAAAATTAATCAAGATAACACATCAAGACTAAAAGAGTTAGTAAATACTAACACCACAAGCAAAATAGAATATCTAGACACCTTAACAAGAAGAAATGAGTCTAGACAACTTAACAAGCTTTAGCAAACTTTCCTAAGGCATAAACTAAACAAGCACTTCTAGTTGACCTATAAACACCTTAGTATTTAGAAGCCACACTTCATCAGAGTTCAGTAGTCTTCACCAGAGTTCTGCTTCCGTAGTTATATCGATTTGGTTCTCAATACTAAGAGTAGCCATACTTCACCAGAGTTCAGTAGACTCACTAGAGTTCAGCTAACTTCTTAATATTTAGGACTACTCAACATGACCAAAAAATAAACACAATGCTCTTATTAAAGGGAGGAGGACACACTTACTCTCAAGGAACCCAAGCTAGTTCCTTGAACCTCCATTTCCAAGCTGCTCATTTAAACTTGCTTGGTTTGAGGTGCATATTAAGTATTTGACACCTCTCCTTGATGTGCCCTTCCTTCTTGCAATGTTCACACTTAAGACTCCTCCTTTTCTCTTGCTTGTGATATGATTTGTTGGCAATTAAAAGGCTTTCGGCTTGATTGGCAAGAGAGAGACTTTCTTTGATTCAAAGAGACTGTGTGATCCTTTCTCCTTTTGGATTTGGGAACACCCCTCATCAAGAGTGGAGAGCCTCTTCGGCCTCAATATATGTCTCACCAAGTCGTTGAAGTTTGGGCTAAGTGTGCGAAGAAGACCAAACACTTTATCTTGCTCTCTCCTTTCAACTAGAATGGACGGATCGGTTGTGGTTTGTCTACGCATATCAAGCTCAACCCATAAAGAACTAAACTTGTCAAAATTCTCTGTGAAGTCAATCTTTTCTTAGATGAGGTTGTTGATGGCCTTCTTGACTTCATACACCCTAATTAAATTAGAAGAGTTCCCATACACATTGTGGATAGTGTCTATAGCTTCTTTGCCCTTTCACAATAAGAATATCCTTCCATGATGGATACTTTGATGCAACCCTGGATCTCTGAAACTGGAAAACAGAACCTTTCGGAA
>OVAN01015780.1:0-11077 GCA_900406275.1 Anastatica hierochuntica
GTCAATAATAGAAAGTGAAAGTGAGTCAGATAACAATTGCGGAAAAAATCAAATAATAGAAAGTGAAAACTCAGAATGAAATCAAACAGATTCAAGAAGAAGCATACTCTATAAACATACAAAGTTCTATGCTGTGAAATGATTGAGAGACAAAAGCCTACAGCTTCAAACTCATATCACAACCGGAAGATTAAATGTCTTTCGAGATGCAAGAAGTACTGCGTAGCTACAGAACCACACATAACAAATGAAGATTCTGCCCTTCTCATTATAAAAACAAAGGTCAACTGATTATTTTCATCAGGCTAAGAACACAAACAGAGACGACTCGCAGAACAAAAGCTGCATTGATGTGTATAGTTAGTAGACAAAAAAGCGAGAGCACATTTCTGCTCGTACTCGGAATGGACTACAAACAACAAACTGCTATCGGTGACATACTGACCAATCACACAAAGTAGTAGCCACATGGCTAAAATGTGATCGGCTAATTGGTCACCTCAATGAAATAGCCTTACATCAGAAAACAAGAGTAATCATTTAGCTCAAGTCCTATAATTATACAATGAATTAGATTCAATTCCCAGTTACAACAGATCATAAACAACATCGTTAGAGATGAGTTTAATAACTTGTTCACGCAATTAGCATCCATAACATAAGGCAGAACACGATCAAATGTTACCAAAACAATTGATTCGAAGTGAATGAAATTCTAATTTTACCAATTGTTTGGCCACATACAAACACAAAATCAACAAGAACAAGTCTCAGTATATCTAGCACAGTGATTTTAAATCCAAAATCAATCCCATCAGAAATCAATACGCAACCATATAAACAAAAAAGACGAGGACCAGAATGATCGTCATCAATGAAGAAGAATTTACCAGGAGCCCTAGGTCGTTCGAAAAGGATCTCTTCGGTTGAAACCATAGTCAAACGACTACCAGCATCCTCATTAGCAGCGTCTCCGAACTTAGCCCAGTTCCTTCGCTCCATACCTCGTTTGTTGAGCCGCGCAGAAGCTAGCTTTCGCACGCGTGACTTAGTCGTTATCTTGACCTTGTTTCCTTCATCGTTGAATTTGTATTCGATCACCGTCTTCCAACCGTTTTCGTCTGGTCCGATCACTTGCTACGGAGGGAGAAGGAAATCGAGATCGTCGTCTTCGTCCATTTCTCCCCATCGGAACTTGCTCGTTTTCTGCTGCGAATCGATCGTCATCGTTCTCTTGTTTTTGGATTCAGATCTGCCGCCGCTTATGCCTTTCTCGATTTGGTGAAAACCAAAACTGAATGAAAATCTCTCTTTCTTTTAGGGTTTCGTTGTCTCTTCCGTAACGCACCGACTTGATCTCTTTTTTCTTTTAGGGTTTCGTTGTCTCTTCCGTAACGCACCGACTTGATCTCTTTTTTGTTTTTGTTTTAAAAGTACTAATGAGACCCGGGTTCGATTCTTGCTCTCTTCTCAAAACCTTTTTGAAATTCTTAATCTGTTTTTAGGCCTTTTTAAAAGCCCATTTAATTTTTTAATGGGCACGACCAAATTAAAATGAGTAAGAACCAACACAATAGCTTTTTCTGTTGTAACATTATACTGGATTTTTTGACCCGTGCAATCGCGCTGGTTTTTTTTTAATAATTTTATATATTATTAATTATGTTTAGATTTTTTGAGTATCGGATTTATAATTTTCGGTTATTGCGAGTTTCGGATTCGGGTTCAATTTTAAAACTTTTAGAATTTTCAGTTATATCGAATTTTGGGTCTGATTTAGATTTAAGACTTTCGAACTTTCAGATTTCTTCGGATACTCGTATGAGTTCAGTTCGGATAATATCCAATTCTCGAAATACCGTGAAAAAATTCCGTTAGAGTATTTAAAAAACATCAGATGACTAAACTTAAATTTTTATAGTTTATATAAATTATTTATAAATTTTATAGATTTTTCTAAATTTTATCACTTTACAATTTTTTTTGAATTTTTGTAACAGATTTTATTTAGAAAATAATAATATTTTAATATAACTCTTTTAAAGTTAGGATTTATTTTAAATTTAAAAACAAATTATATTTAAACTTGCATGATTTTAAATTGTGTTGATTTAATTTTGATAGTGATTAAGTGAAAAAAATATTAGAATATTCTAATATGTTTGTTGGAATATGTAAATGAGTAATTAGAGTTATTTTAATTTATTAGATACATTTAATAAAATTTCTAAAATATGTTCACTTTGAAAAATCACACATCAAAAGGTATATGTCTTCTCTTTTAATAAGATAGATCTATTCTATCTGTGATTAAAAATATATGGTTCTATTTATCACAAGTGGGATCACAATTGCTAGCTTAATAGAAGAAGAATATACAACAGTGGTTGTTGTTTACACATATGATGGAAGGAGATGGAATTTATGCATTTACTTTAGAACCGCGAAGTCTCATCTTGCTCGCTTGGTTTTGCTTCAAGATTGAATCAAAGCTTACTACTGAATTCTAAAGCTCATTGTAGTTACGCCAAACAGCTCGAAATTCTTCGCGGAATGTGTTCAACCGTGCCTTGAGATTTGGAGTCCTCAGGCTTGCGTGGAGAGTGATCACTAATGGAGATATAAAATTTAGAGTGGTCACAAGGATGAAAACTGGACTAAAAACAAAAGAAGAAAGAAAAATATTTGGAAGCATAATCACTTACTGAGAAGGGCAGTGGCAAATCCATAGAGGACCCATAACAAACCGCATGAAGTAAACCATAAGACAATATTGGCTTCATAAGGGAAAAAGCAATATTTTGCATCAATTACACATCGTGAGGTAGGAGGGGCTTTAAGTTTTTTTAGTATCGGTTAAACCAAGCAAGACGAATACCGAACGTGGTTGGCCACAAACGTAAATCGTCTTTCTAGCTGCAGATCGTCCACGAATGACAGGCCTGAATGATGTTTCAAATAATAAATGTTAAAAAGCATGTCGATGTATCTGCCATGGAAATCAAATCAAAAGAGCTCACATGTGCGGAGGCCTCATCTTTGCATCTAAATGTGGTGAGAAATGCCTAATGGTCTGGATCGTCTTTTCATTAAAAGTGTCTACAAAACTGCAAAAGACAACAAAATCTAGTAGAGTGTCAAGGAAACACACACACACGATTACATATAAATACATATCCCAACAAATCGATGGGTCAAGTAAAACGACAACCAAATCACATAATATAGAGAAAGAGCCTTTGCAACAATTTGACGATAAGAACCAAGAACCAATAGCATAACCTATCAAAATACAATACTAAAGAACAGTCGTTTGCAGGGTTAAACTACTGCATACAGAGAATCTCCACCTAAACATTCGATTGTTGCGAACCATCCAACACTAACAGGAGCAACGATATAAAGTAGAAACCAACGAGAAATCACAGGGAAATCACTTGTCGTTTAAAAAGCTAAGTTTAAGGCTGTAAGAGCAGCTCCAAGAATAGCCAGAGGACGTGTGATAAGTGCAAGACCTTAGTCAACAAAATAGTTACAAAGGTGTTAAAACACAGAGCTGAAAAGGATCTTCAAATCAAAATTAAGAAAATAGGCAAAAGTCTGAGACATACCCAAAATGAAAATCAACATGATGAAGTAATTTGTCCTATGGCTGCAGCAAGAAACGAGTAATAAAAGAAGATAGAATCAAACTTAATCATTCCGATTTGCAAAACAACGAATAGACATGAGAGGGGGTTAAATACTAGTAGAGATTGCATTTGAGACGGCTTATCCATTTAGAGAAAGAGCGAGGGAAGGCAAATATGGAGAAGAACTTGGCCAAGGAACGAGGAGGAGTCGACCATTCAACTTCTCTAAGAGCTTCAATCACATCTTCTGTAGAAACGTTATCCCAATCCATCTTTCTCAAGACTCAAGAAACTATGGGCACAAAGGAGAACGAGTACTCGACTACGACGACGAAGATTGAAGAATCGATTCGCGAATGTTTTGGTCCTCAGGGTTTGTGATTGTGTTTTTTTCCCTTTGAGTCAAGCAAGGGGAAAGAGAAAGGAAACCAGGCATGTACGAAAAATTTTCGTGTACGTCCTTCAGAACCGGAATCGACATGAATCAAACGAAAATCTATATGAATCTAAACCGGTATAAAAATCTTAAATGAGTCCAAACCTCTTGAACTGAATACCGAATGTCCATCCCAAAAATATTAAAATGAAAAATGTATATATTGTCTGAGCCCGGGTTTGAATCGGGGACCTCTAGTGTGTGAGACTAGTGTGATAACCGACTACACCACCCAGACATTGTTATTAATTTAAAAAGATCTTTTATTTTTATAGGTATTAGCAAAAAAGAGAGAGACACAAAATGGTGAATACAACAAGTGTTCTTTTGATTTCCATGGTCTTCACGGCTTCATTATCATATTTTTCCCACGGCCAACAAATTGACCTAGCTCAAGTAAGTGTCTTGCGTTGTTCCCTTAACGTGAACTCAAACGCCCCTCCACTCTCTGTTAACGCCAACGTTCAATTATTTAACTGCAGATCATTCCCAAGTGCTTTGCTATCAACCTTGAACATATTCTGCAGAATATTTGACCTTGAAGGTAGCTACGTTAGGATCCAAATGTCGATGGCCTTTTGCCCGGTCTTCCTGAAAAGTGGTGACCTTATAGCTCCTTTGACTGTGGTTCGAGTCGCCCAATCACCTCAAGGAAATATAACTTATATGGCATGACTCAGACCCTTACGTATTGAATGATCCACGATCACACGTACGTGGGGTATGTAATTGTAGCTCAGAGTTTTTGTGTTTGCATTCAAAATGATATGTTTATTGATCAATCCAAATGCCTTTTATAAACTTACAATAACAGAACAACCGAAACTTAAGGACTACTCTAACTAAAACCCGAATCTGAGTCCATGGAGATCCTTGAAACCTCATGTATACTCTTTAGAATCTAAGATAGAGGTCCTTCCTAGGAGAAGAAGAAGGGGAAACAATACATGTGGTAATTCTGGTAGAAGTTCTCAAGCTGGTAATAAACGTAGATAGGTTGCTTCATACGCTTAGGAACCTGAAAACGCCCAAGGAGAAACACGAAAGTAAACAAAGACACTCAGAGGCTAATCGAATCTCAGATAATGAAAAAACATCGATGTCGCATGAAAAACTCACTATCAATGTCCGAGTACAAGATTTATCTCTAGTTCCTTGAATGAATGCAACCTTGTTAGCCCTAGCGAGCGTCGGTATGCAATCATTATCATACCGATCAAGAATCTCGACAACCTCTATGCATAAGAGATGCAAAAAGGTGAGATATGGAACCAGAAAATTACGAAAGAGCAACAATGGATCGTTCTTTCTTACATCTTGGGACGCGAAAAACGAAACGACTCCGAGTGGAATGAAGATAACACTAATAACCAAAAATGTCAAAATCACCTGCAAAGAAAATAGAGAATTTGATAATTGTTAGGCCTAAATCTGGCCCATTACCTGAGGGCCAATTCAAACGATGGATATGGCCTAGGAGGGGCGACGATGAGCTCGTAATTAGATCCATTGGGAGTTAATCTCTCAATCGAAATTAGAGCAGGCTTGGGAAACATCCGTAAAGCTGAAGAGGTCCAGGTCTCGTTTAAGCAGGGGCTGGCAAAACAGGTCTCGGATAAAGAAAAAGAGACCTGGACTCGGTCAAAAGGGTTGTTGAGCATTCCGAGAATTCAGGAGGAGATCTTGGAGTGGTTGCAACAGCTTTTAGGCGAGAGAAGAAGCTACTTAAGAGGAGGAGAAGGCGAACAAGAGTTTTCTTCAACTCATCTTCAACCTAGATAAACTTAGCTACTTTTCAATTATCATTGCATTGAGAAAATCATTCCTAAGTGATACTCAGATTCCTTTTCATTGATCATTCGTTGCACTAAGCCTCTTTTGTATTCATTGCATCGTTTATCAATCTTAATAAAAGTAATATTCATTCAACAAGTTCTTACAGGATTTGACCCACGTAATCTCTTCCTAACCTAAACCTGTTCACGAAATCTTAGAGGTGAGTTTAATCCCTCACATTTGGTGCCGTCTGTGGGGACGAGATAACTGAATCCCTTACTCTGTAGCTTGAGAATGAATCCTATCGATCAGGGAATGAACCCATCTGACCCTGATTCAACGAATCAGAGCTATGGCTCACCGAATGATGGAGGCTCCAATCTCCCTTCCACGGAGCCTCGACGTCTCGATCACCGCTCTGGTGCTTAACCCAATCAGATCACCACCAGAATAACCAATCAAGGACTTTCTGGTGGTATTAGCTCAGGGTTGTCTGCCCTCGGAAACCCCCAGCGACAACTCCATGTAGGCTCCTTACCATAGGTACCTGCTTCGAATCAAGCGGAGGCTCAGCTCTCTGAGATCCGCCGAATGATGATGCAGCTAGTGGACAGAGCTCAGGAAAATGAGCGCATAATGCAACAGCTTGCCTCCCGACAGCAACAGTTCGAGGAGGTGACGAGGTCTCTGACCACATCAACCCAGCCCTCGCAACGACAGGGCTCGGGAGTCACTTTCCGAGACCTAATAGCTGACCCCTCGTTTCCTCGAGGACGCCTACAGTTCACTCCTAACAACGTATTTCCAGATGGGCAGGGACCTGTTTCCAGACACCTCTTGCTGGGACGGTCCCCGCGTTTAACCCTCCGGTTACCAGCATTATGGGAACTAACGTAGTAACGACTAGCGTTATGCCTCCACCTCCACCTGTTTTTAGATCAGGAGGAGGTACATCCCTTCCATTTGGGGGCAGAACTTCAGCCTCAGTGTATCAAGCCTGAGACCTGACCCTAGATCCGGAAGCTCACCGAAGAGCGGAAGCTGTTTCTACAGCCTATCTGAGCCTTCCCGTAGACCTTGCGCATCGGAGTAACCCAGGAACCAGGGAGTGACTCAGCTCACCAGCTACCCGGGAGAATGACCGAGCTTGGCTCTGCCAAGAACCTGCTCGTCAGACATCTAATAGCGACCCAACCGTCCTTCCTTTAGAAGGACTGGAGGCTATCCGCAGATACATGGAACAAACCCACGCAGCTCTCCAAAAGCTGAACGCTCAGGTCCACAAGGCCACGAGCTCAACTCCCGAAATCGAGAGCTTGATTGAGGAGACTCGTGGTACTCCATTCATAAATAGAATAGCCAACTTGTATATAAGAGACACCAGAAAAATTAGGATCCCCAAGTATGATGGGACCTCAGACCCGAAGGCTCATTTAAGAGCCTTCTGATTGGCTATCGTGAAAGCTCATTTCACAAAAGAAGAATGTGAAGCAGGTTACTGCAGGACATTCGCCGAGAACCTAGTCAGAATAGCTCTCGAATGGTTTTTAGGCCTCGAGCCAAACTCAATAGATAACTTCGACCAGTTGACCAAAGCTTTTATGAAGCAGTACTCGACTCACATTTAGAAACAAGCTTCTGAGGCTGACCTCTGGAAAGTCAGACAAGGAATGAGAGACTCGCTACGTGTCTACATAGAAAAATTCAGAGCTATAAGAACCAAGCTCTCGAATCCCAATGACCAGGTCGCTATTGAGGCCCTTAAAAATGGTCTTTGGTACCAATCTGAGTTTTGGTCAGAATTAACGATCAATCCTCCCCCGACTATCAACGATGCTCTTCACAAAGCATCAAGATACATTACTTTGGAGGAAGAAACGGCTGCGCTGGATAAAATCCATAAGAAGCCTCATAATCCTCCTAAATGCAATATTTCGGAAGGAAAGGGACCTCCTAAAAAGGGCAACTTCGAAACAGTCAAACCCAGGGAGAGCACTCTTATGCGGTAGAGGAAGCACAACAGGAGAAACATGTTGCCATGACAAGCAAGGCACCCTGGTCTAAGGCCTACGATGAGAACAAGTTTTGTTCTTATCACGACAGGAAAGGCCATTCCACAGAGGAATGCTGGGATCTCCAGCGGCAGTTAGCTGCTAAGTTTGCCTCCTTCGAAATAAAAGACGTAGAGCTGAAATAGCCTGCACCTTTTCAGAAAAGAGCTTCCAGAGAGACATCACCGAAGCGAAATAGATCTCCTGGAAAGGAAACCGATTCGCCGCCTCCAGCTCCCATAATAGACATGATTCTTGGGAAATTTCCTCAAGGAAAAAGCCTCCGAATAAACGAACCGAAACCTCTTCCCGAGGGATCGGTGTCCGCATTGTTCGAGAAGGCTCCAACTTTAGAAACCTCTGACTCAAGGATCGATTATATCCTCGGAGGATCCGACATATGTCAAGACTCCGTTAACTCCATCAAGAGTCACGTGCGGAGGGCTGAGTCTAGCGCTCGAACTAATCCTCCCAACCCGGAATCTAACTCCAAGATTTCCTTCTGAGAAAGTGAGACGTTAGATCTCGACAGGCCTCATGATGATGCCCTAATTGTCACCCTGAACATCGCAGGGTACGAAGTGCCTAAGCTCATGGTTGATACCGGGAGCTCTGTCGATCTTATTTTCTATAATTCCCTAAAGGGATGGAAATAGACGACTATGAAATTACTGGCCAAAAGGCTAACCTCGTATGTTTCTCCGGAGAAACAGCCACCTCCTTAGGAACTATCAAACTCCCAGTCATAGCTAGCAGAGTCATGAAAATGATCAATTTCGTGGTTATTGACAGACCAGCTCCGTTTCACGCGATCCTGGGAAGACCCTGGATCCACAAAACGAGAGCAGTAGCTTCAACTTATCACCAGTGCGTGAAATTCCCGACGCCCGAAGGGGTGGCTACAATACGAGGTAGCCAAAAGATCTCCAAGATTTGCTATCTCGGAGGATTCTAAATCCTCAAAGAATCACCCCAATAGTAATTACAGATCCGGGAGAATCGCAAGATGCAACAAAATATGAGAGGCCCCCCCAGAACCTCACCGAACAAGTGTGCATCGACGACTCTAATCCTGAAAAAGCAAGTAAGCATCGGGTCGGAGCTACCTCCCGAAACTAAGAAGGAGCTCCTCGAGTTCCTCAAAAGCAATGTCGGGACCTTTGCATGGTCTATCAGCGACATGAAAGGCATCGATCCGAACATCACGACCCATAATCTCAACGTGGACCCCACTTTCAAACCGATCAAACATAAAGGTCGTAAGCTAAGTCTAGAAAAGGCTCAAGCTGTTAACGACGAGGTTGGCTAGCTAACCCTGTAGTGGTTAAAAAGAAGAATGGAAAGTGGAGAATATGCGTCGATTTCACTGATCTAAATAAAGCATGTCCAAAGGACAGCTTTCTGCTACCTCACATCGATCGCTTGGTTGAGGCCACAGCTGGCCATCAGCTCCTGTCTTTTATGGACGCCTTCTCAGGATACAATCAGATCATGATGGACCCCGAAGATCAGGAAAAAACCGCGTCCATAACTGAGCACGGAACCTATTACTATAAGGTAATGTCATTCGGTTTAAAGAATGTAGGAGCCACCTATCAAAGGCTCGTGAACAAAATGTTCGCCGGACAGCTCGGAAAAACCATAAAGGTTTATATCGATGACATGTTAGTCAAATCCTTATTCGAAGAAGATCACGTCTCCCACTTAAAGGAGTGCTTCGATATCCTCAATAAATACGACATGAAGCTCAACCCCGCTAAGTGTACCTTCGGGGTACCTTCGGGTGAATTTCTTGGCTACCTAGTAACCGAAAGAGGTATCGAAGCCAACCCGAAGCAAATAACAACCTTTATGGAAATGTCGTCACCTAAGACCACCAGAGAGGTGCAAATGCTAATTGGACGAATTGCAGCTTTAAATCGATTCATATCCAGGTCCACTGATAAATGCCTCCCATTCTATAAACTTCTAAAGAATAATAAGAAGTTTTATGGGATGAAAAATGCGAAGAAGCCTTCAAGCAATTGAAAGCTTACCTCTTCGAACCTCCGATTTTGTCCAAACCAGTAGTGGGGGAACCACTGTACTTATACGTTGCTGTATCTTCAGCTGCAGTCAGCGGCATATTAGTACGAGAAGAACAAAACGAGCAGAGACCTTTCTATTACACCAGCAAAAGCCTAATAGACGCCGAAACGAGGTACCCTACTATGGAAAGATTAGCTCTGGCAGTTGTAACAGCTGCCAGAAAGCTACGACCCTATTTCCAATCGCATTCAATCATTGTAATGACTTCACAGCCATTGCGCACGATTCTGCATAGCCCCAGCCAATCAGGGCGATTAGCTAAATGGGCCATAGAACTCAGTGAAGTATAGACCCCGAACAGCGACAAAAGGTCAAGTCCTTACAGACTTTGTCATTGAGCTAGCATCCGAGCACTTAGATGCGGAGTTAGTAGCTCCTAAATGGAGCCTACATGTTGATGGAGCCTCGTCAAGACATGGCTATGGGATGGGCCTAAGACTGACCTCTTCAGCTGGCAAGACCATCGAGCAGTCCTACAGGCTTGGCTTCAATGCTTGTAACAATGAGGTTGAATACGAAGCACTGATTGTAGGGTTAAAACTGGCTCTAAGCCTCGGAATCCGTGAGCTAAACGCTTATAGCGACTCGCAGCTAGTAGCCAGCCAATTCCACGGGGAATATAAAACGAGGAATGAAAGAATGGGGGCATACCTCGAGGTTTTCCAAAACCTCACTAAACAGTTCAGCAAATTCGAGCTAACGAGGATTCCACGAGGAGAAAACTCCTCAGCAAACGCTTTGGCAGCCTTAGCCTCGACATTCGACCCCCTCGTAAAATGAGTCATACCTGTTGAAGGTATCGAAAAGCCCAATATCGATTTAGCTACTAAAGCTGAAATTGATAGTGAACCGAAAGAACAACAGGAGAGTAGCTGTCCCGAGATGGTAGCAACCGCAGCCATCCAAGATGACCGACTAACCCAAGTTCTTACAACATTTTGGTTCCCTAAGACCAAAATTCGTAGTTTTAAAAAGTATACCTCCGGGGGCACGACCCAGACCTCGGACACAGTTTTGTATGCAGTAGATACTTTCGAGACCAAAGGCCCTTCTGCTCTCGGAAGTACCTCCGGGGGCACGACCCAGACTCCTGA
>OVAN01015781.1:0-11074 GCA_900406275.1 Anastatica hierochuntica
GTGCTTAATTGATTCTCTGATAATTTCCTGCATTCATGATCTGATTTCCTATGAATTCCCTAATGCCTGACGTTTTTCTTTCATTGATTTACATCGTTTTTAGCATTGCTTCTATTTACTTTTGCATTCAAAAACAACCAAACAACCTTTTCTGTGTCTTCTAGCTTGATATGAAACTATGAATCATAGTGTGTATCTTGGTCCTTGTGGATTCGATCCCTCAAATACTACTGCGATTTGCTGTGCACTTGCAGTGTGATTTAAGGGTTAAAACCTGAGATATCACTTTTGGCTCCAGAAAGGTTATCACCTTTGCCGGCTTTGAACTTTGTATATGGTTTTAAAAGTCAATGAATTTCACCAGATGGAAAAAAAAAGACGGAACGTAACAAACCGAGTACAAATACTAAAAAGTTTTTTTTGAATAGAGTGTCGAATTGTCGATCATGGAAATTTTGAAAGCAAAAATGAATTAAGGAAATTAAAATGATGAGATTTAGAGGACATATGGTTAATGCATATTGATTCTTTACAATTCAGGGTTCACTATTTAATAAGAAAAAATAAAGTTCAATTTTTTCAATAATCGACAATTCTCAAAAGTACCACTAAAATAAGTTTAGTTCCAATTGTATCATCACAAAATTTTGTTTTTTCAAAATTACAATCGGAAAATTTGACCGTTTCTTTTAATGACTATTCTCTCCGTTCCCGGGAATTAGATTTATAGATTTTTTTGTGTTCCACAAAGATATACTTTTATGGTATTTTTTACAGTTTTAGTAATTGACAGTAGAGAAAGTTACCTAAAGCGTGATTGGAAAAGTGGAAAAGAGAAGAGGGGCTGAACACAGCTATAGCAGAAGCTGAGAGCGGAAACTGAGAGCGGGAGCTGAGAATGAGAGCTGCTAACAGAAACCGAGAGCGGAAGCTGAAAGTTGAAGTTCAATTACTTTTTATTTAAAAAATTATTTGAAATTAAAAATTAAACAAGGACTCTCTGTGTGAGAAAGAGTGTTTGCTCTTAAGTTGGTACCAAAGATATTTTCATTTTTCTGCCGGATTTTGTGAGAATCTTTTGCAAAAACAGAAGATACACTCATATCTTGGGTTAAATCTTCCTGTTTTTAGTGTTTTTTCTTAAGTTTATCTAGGATTCTTCTGGTATTATTCAAGTAGCCGTCAAAGTTACAAATATGTCTCATGATAATGCGAATGATCACCTTGACAGAGCTATGAAGTCCATGTCTCTGGAGGATGATAAGCCTTTGGTTCTAAGAAACTTACAAAAGTTCAGTGCTTGTGCTCGTAACAAGCTGAGCATCATCGGAAAATTGTTAAACCCTTCGAATTAGTCAATCAAGTCAGCCATTAATTTACGAACTTCCAAGAAAGTGGAAGTTGTATGAATGGACTAGAGGTATAGCGCTTTCAAAGGAGAGATTTCAGTTCCTTTTTGAAACACAGAAGGATATGAACAGAGTACTTGAAGAAGGGGCCTGGACGGTTGATGATTGGTCAGTGGTTTTAGAGAGATGGGTGGAGAAACCTCCTGATGATTACTTAAAAATCATTCCAATCTGGATTCGGATACGGAATGTCCCGGTGAATTGGTATACTTGTGAAACTTTTGAAGAGATCGTTGAATATATTGGGGAAGTTACTGATGTGGCATTTGATCCTGATAAGCCACAAGCTAATGACTATGTCAGAGTACGTGTTATGTTTGACATTTCTCGATCTCTCCTGACGTCAAAGGAAGTTCAAATGCCAGATGGAGAGTTAGTCAGAATTCGTTTCGAATATGAACGAATCCGCAAAAGATGCTTCCAGTGTCAAAGACTATCTCACGACAAAGCTAAATGTCCTTGGAACCCTTTAAACCGGCAGGACTCTGCTACGGAAGGATGTCCTGGGGATGCTTTGCTTGTGAATCAACACCAGGTAGTTCTTACTCCTTCAGACCCACTCTTTGGAGTCCTCACGGAAGATCAAGTGGGTTATGATCCCAATCTGGGACGCATGAAAATAAACAAAGAGGTTCTTGATGAAATGAGATCATATCTACAAGTGGGTGATGATGCAGAAAGGAAAGTCCGTGAATTGAGAGTGAAGAAATCAGTGGAAGATTTAGCAAATGATTCGCTTGGACAAAAGACCTTATTGCGACTAGAACAAGCACCAATAATCACTAAAGATGTAAACAGAGGCAAGAGCCTTGTACTAGACTATGAACTTCAAGAATCTACTCAGACCGGTGGGGCTAAGTTAATGTCAGATGCTATTCGTAGCAACAAAACGGGGGTTGAAGTAAATGAAATGGCAGATAGTGATATGTTGGCTCCTCATTATCAATCAAATGCTCCTATCTTTGTTGTTGGTTCAATGGGTGATGGAGATGGGTACTCAGGTACGTACTCTTCCGGAACCAGCAACAAGTCAAAAAAATCCAGAGGAAGGCCAGGTTTGTGGAAACGAAAGGCACAGAAGAAAAGAAAGGAGATTGGTGAGAATAAGGAAGCTACTCCAGTAATCCAAGCTATGTCTACTCCATCTAAGCGTAAGGTTCCGGATAATGCAGTAGAGTCTACACAAGTTCTTAAGAAAAACCAGATTTCGGTGGTTCCTGATGTGGAAACGCTGCCACGCCAATAGGTATCTTGAGCTGGAATCGCCAAGGGCTGAGGAACCCTTGGACAATTCGTCATCTTTGGGAAATACGTAAAGAGTACTTCCCCGAAATTCTTTTCCTCATGGAAACAAAATTTTTTTTTGATTACGTGTTACATATATGCAAATGTTTGGGTTACGATAACATTCGAACAATGGATCCGATAGGAAGAAGTGGAGGGTTAGCAATCTTTTGGAAGAATTCTGCGACTATAGAGTTCCTTTTTGAAGATAAAAACTTAATGGATATGAAAGTGCAAACAATGGGAAAGGAATGGTTTCTCTCCTGTGTGTATGGTCACCCAGAAATTAAACAAAGACATCACTTGTGGGAGAGGTTAACAAGGATTGGTGTAGATCGGAAAGAATCGTGGTGCATGATTGGAGACTTTAATGAGATTTTAGACAACACGGAAAAACTAGGAGGCCCACAGAGACACATATCGACCTTCATACCCTTCCGTAATGCGATACAGAACTGTGACATGCATGAAGTAGCGAGTAACGGCAATGGATTTACATGGGGAAGTACACGGTGTAAGATGTGGATCCAAAGTAAATTGGACCGATGTTTTAGCAACTCTGCATGGCTGGCCATGTTCACAGATGCTCAACAAAAATTTTTACAACGATTCGGATCAGACCATAAACCTGTTTTGGTGAGTTTTGTAGAGGATCCCAAGACTTTTCGAAACCAGTTTCGTTTTGAGAAGAGATGGGCAGAGGATCCAGGTGTAAAGAAGATAATTAATGATGCATGGAACAAAGCTAAAGGCCAGAGGAATGTCTCAACATTTCGTTGCATTACTGAAGTGAGACGAGCTTTAAGTTTATGGAATAGAAAGGCAAAACCTAACTTTGCCGTGAGCATTAAGGCACTAAGAACAGAATTGGAATCGGAAACAAGCAAGATTTATTCGTGTTATCAAAAGCTGCAATTGATCAGAAACGAGTTGGATTTAGCGTACCGAAATGAAGAAAGTTTTTGGAGGCAAAAAAGTAAAGAGAAGTGGCTTCAAGAAGGAGATCGTAATACTAAATTTTTTCACAACTCTGTGAAATCTTCAAGAGCAAGAAACTCATTGAGTTTTCTGTTAGATGACTCAGGGACTGCTCAAGTTTCGGATGAAAAGAAAGCTGGTATTGCTTGTGAGTATTTTCAAAGTATGTTCACATCACAAGCATCAGACCAGTTTCGGGAAGAATTATCAGACATGATGCCAAAAGTAACAGAGTCCATGAACCGGATTTTGGCAAGAGATGTGTCTGAGGAAGAAATAAGAGTGGCAGCGTTTGCTATAAAACATGATAGTGCTCCCGGACACGATGGATTCAATGGCTTCTTCTTCAAGAAGTATTGGTTGGTGATTAAGGAACAAATTGTAACTGAGGTAAAATCTTTCTTCCAAACAGGGGAGTTACAACAAGAATGGAATCACAGTCACATCCTATTGTTGCCAAAGGTGGTGCCACCTACACGAATGACGGAGTTACGACCGATAAGTTTGTGCACGGTTTTGTACAAAGTGATCTCTAAAGTGCTTTTGAACAAACTAAAACTGATGCTTCCTCTTATAGTATCTCCCACTCAGTCTGATTTTGTGTCCAAGAGACTAATATCTGATAATATTTTGATTGCGCATGAGATTATTCAAAGCTTGAAATCTATCGAAGCCATAGCAAAAAATTTTATGGTCATTAAGACTGACATGTCGAAAGCTTACGATAGAGTGGAGTGGTCTTTCCTTAAGTTGGTGCTCGAGAAGCTCAATTTTTGTGATCGCTGGATTAAATGGATATTAAGCTGTGTATGTTCGGTATCATATTCGGTTCTCATTAACGGGCAACCTTTTGGTAATTTCAAGCCTGGAAGAGGTATTCGCCAAGGAGATCCGTTGTCGCCACTATTGTTTGTGATATGCACAGAAGCTTTAGTGCATCTGTTGAATAAAGCTCAGTGTAATCAGAGAATCACAGGGATTCAATACGATAGCCATGGCCCCAAGATCAATCATCTGTTGTTCGCGGATGATACGCTATTCGTGTGTTAAGCGACAAAAATTCAAACCGAAGGAATTATGAATTGTCTAGCAAAATATGAATCGCTATCGGGTCAACTCATCAACGTGGACAAGTCTGCTATAACCTTTGGTGATTTGGTTTCGCATGAGTTGAAAGGATGGATTCAAAGAAAAACAGGAATTACAAAGATGGGTGGTTTGGAAAAGTATTTTGGCCTTCCGGAATGCTTGAGTGGTTCGAAACAAGAACTTTTGGGCTACATTAAAGATAAGGTTAGAGGCCGTTTAAATGGATGGTATGCATCACATCTTTCGCAAGGAGGGAAAGAGATATTAAAATCCGTTGTCATGGCCATGCCGGTATATACGATGTCGTGCTTTAAACTTCCGTTAAGTATTTGTCAAAATATTACAAGTGCAATGATGGATTATTGGTGGAACAATGAGCAAGGTCAAAAAAGATACATTGGATTGGATGGGAGAAACTGACTTTAACGAAACGGTTGGGAGGAATGGGTTTTAGAGATTTAATATGCTTTAACCAAGCTTTACTTGAAAAACAAGTATGGCGGCTACTTAACGAACCTCAATCTTTATTCACGGCTGTCTTTAAGAGCCGATACTTCCCAACGTGCTCTGTATTAGTTGCAACAGAAGGTACGAAAGCATCATATGCTTGGAGGAGTCTCTTGTTTGGTAGAGAATTGTTGATGAAAGGTCTAAAAGTAGTAATTGGCAATGGTGATGATACGTATCAATGGAGAGATAATTGTATATTCGATGGGCACCCTAGGAAAACGTATAACAAAGAGTTGTTTATGGATATAAGAGCAAAAGTCAGCTGCCTTATTGATCCCTCCACAAGGAATTGGAATCATGAGAAACTTCAGAGTTTGTTTTTCCATCGTGATATAGAGATCATCACACGGTCACGACCTATCCCTCATCTCAAGGATTCTTTTTGCTGGTCTGAGACTAAAAACGGTTTGTATACTGTGAGGTCTGGATATGAGTTAGGTAGTAAGGAAAAACATAAGGTGTTATATGAACATGCTGAAGTGGAGCCTTCTTTGAATGTTTTATACGAACAATGTTGGAAATTGGCCACATATCCAAAGATAAAGCAATTCCTATGGCGTGCGTTGAAAGGTGCCTTAGCGGTGAAAGATTGCTTGCGGAACAGAGGTTTAATGGTGTTTGAGGGTTGTCTTGTGTGTGGTGCGGAAACAGAGTCTATTAATCACACTCTGTTCTTATGCCCATATGCACATCAAGTCTGGGCATTATCTAATGTTCCTTCTCCAGCTTCAGGTTTTGTTTCATCTATTTATGCTAACATCTTTCATGTCTTTCGGTGTGGAAAATTGAGTTCCTTGCCACAAGAGTTACGACATGTGGGTCTGTGGGTGGTGTGGCATATTTGGAAGCATATAAATGAAAAGCTCTTTGAAGGCGTTTTAATGGATGCAAAAGACTTGATAACTAGAGCATATGATAAGATGCAACAATGGCTTGCGGCACAAGCACAGATCGAGGAGATCAAAGCACAAGAAAGGGAAGAGGTAACTCCGATGTATGAACTGAAATGGAAAAGGCCTTTAAGTGGTGAAGTTAAATGCAACATAGGTTGCTCTTGGTCAAGCAAAAAGAAGCTAGGAGGTGTGGCTTGGGTTGTAAGAGATTCGAATGGTGTAGTGCTTCTGCATAACCGACGAGCCTTCATGAATGTTGAATCACAATTACTCGCTCAAGTTAAAGGATGGGAGTGGGCGGTAGAGAGTATGGCTAGTCTACGGATACTGAATGTCACTTTCGCAGCATCGACATTAGATATTATAAAAGCTTTGAAAGAGCCTATGGAATGACCGAATTACATAGGTATAATTGCGGAAATTTTGCGGTTAACGGAACATAAACCTGGTTGGTTCTTGTCCTATGAATCGCCACGATGTAATAAAGGAGCTTACAGAATTGTTCGGAGTGTTGTTGATGACGATCGGATGCAGTCCTATGTGGAACAAGGAAGCCCGAGGTGGTTGAAGGAGTTCTTTGAAGCAGAACGTGATGAGTCCCTGGTGAATGTTTAAAACTGTTTCATTTGTTTAGTTTTCAGCTCTTGGTGTTGGTACCTTCGTCTGTTTCTTGCTGAGTGAGAAAGTTTGTAAGACTTTGGATTTGTCTTATTTTATATCATCGATTTGTTTGCTGGAAAAAAAAGAAATTAAAAATTAAACAATACAAGAGATTATTACGAAAATGTTTGCAATTAAAAATCTAAAACTAAAACTATATAAGATATAGTTTCGATTTTCTTAATTGGTCTCTTTGGATTTTCTAGCTACGATAATGTAGATGCTTTTTCATAAGTTGTTAATTATTATTTTTATGTAGATCATATAACATTTTTTTACCACAAGATCATATCATAACACAAAAAAATGTGTTTAATTGTTTTAAATATTGTTTTAAAAAACTAGAAGAAAATATTAATTTTCATATTGTTTGGGGTATCTTTGAATTTTCAAAATTTTATACGTCTTCGAGATTAGAGATTAATTATCATGATTTTTTTCATATATAACACATCATACCTAAAGAAAAAAAACACAAACAGTTTGTTTAATTATTCTCTTTGTTTGAAGCGCTTCATAACTCTACAAGGTAGTTACACATTTGGAAAATAAGATATGATTGGTGATGGGTTGCAGTTGCAACAACGCAGCCACCGTGTAAACGTGAAAACAATCTAGCTTCTAGAATAACTTTGTAAAAGTTGAAAATTACTAGAATAACAACCATTTACAAAACTAACTCTAATTTTTTTTGGTAATTTACCATTAAACCTAAATATTCATCATAATTTAGAAAATACGATTCTGTTTTATTATTTTCACACAAAACAAAAATTTAAAAAATAATTACAAACTAATAGAAAGAAAAATAAAATTTGAAATTAAAATTTGATAACAAAAGAAAAATTTGTGTAATTAAAAATTTATAACAAAAATAAAATAAAAACTAAATTATATAAATGAAATTTTTTAAAAAGTTAAATTTTAACTAAAATTAAAAAACTTTAATAAAAATGAAGAAAATAATTTAATTTAAAAAACTTTAACTTAAAAGTAAAAATATTAAAATACAAATCATAAAAAGTTAAATTAAAAATAAAAATTTATTTAAAACTAATAAAAAAGAATGCTAAAATTAAAAATAATAATTTTATGATAAATAAAAAAGTAAATAAGAAATTGTAAGAATGGACAGAAAAAATAAGAACTATTAAGATTAATAAAAGTAAGAATCATTAATAAAAGTATTAAAAGTTTATAAAAATATTTAAAAAATTAAATTTAATAAATTAACAAAGAGTTAGATAAAATCAAATAAAATTATTTCTAATTTTAAAAGTGACTAAAAGAAAAACTTTATATAATTTTTTTAATTTAAATAAATCATCAAAAGTAAACTTAAATTTTTAATGAATATTTAATAAATTGAAACATAAATATAAAAGTAATAAAAATATAAATTATGATAAAACATTAAAATAATTTTTTTTTTTGATGTTGTTACAATTTATTTTAAATGTTGTTTAATTCAGTAGTTTATTATACATATATGTAGCAAAAAAACAAAATATGAACAAATAAAAAATAGTTAAAAAATATGTAACAAAAATTTGTAGTGATGGAAAAAAACTTTTTTGTTATTTAGTCAGAGAAGTGGCATCATGACAAGAGAAAGTTTGTAGTCGAAACATATAAATTTGTGGCTTTAAAACTCTGTAGCAACATAAAATAAATACGTAGTCACTTGATGTTAGTCTAGTAATTAAATTTTCTCAAAATATTTTGTAGCTAATCTACATACTTTTTTAAGAGAAAAAAATTTGTAGTGTCGTTTTTTCAAAAAAATTTCGACTGAAAAACAAATTTGATACAGATAATATGTGGTGTTTTGAAAATTTTGTAATAATTGCGCAAAATATTTGTAGAAAACAAAAATTTTGTAGTAAAGTAGAATAAATCTGCAATGGTTTTCCAAAAAAAAAGTGAGACACTTAAAACTATGTAACGTCAATGATAAAAAATATGTGGAAAACAATATGTGGCAAACTAATAAATCTGTGGCTTCATGTATGTAGATAAATCTGTAGTTCAAGAAAAAAATATGAGGTTCCAAATTTGGAGAAGCTTACGTCACTACATATTTGTTTTCTATATTTTTTTCACTTTCCAGCGAATTTTATTAATGGCATTTTGGTAATATTGTTTTTTAAAAAGTTGCTCGAAGGGTGCTCTGGGGATTAAAAGAACTCAAATAACTCTAATATTTTTGGTGCAATTCTAGTTATTTATGTCTTTTAGGGTTATTTGTGTTTTTTACCCTTGATAGTATTAAGTTGTAAACTTTAAAAACATTAGCTGAAAGTTTCTGAATTAAATGGATACTAGAGTTAGTTGCACATTTTTTTTCTTCTTATTTTATATATTATTGATCATGTTTAGATTTTTCGAGTATCAGATTTAGAATTTTATTTCGAGTTTCAGATTCGGGTTCAGGTTAAAAGCTTTTAAAATTTTCAATTATATCGAATTCTAGGTTCTGATTTAGTTTTAAGAATTTTGGATTTTTTAGGTTTCTTTGGATACTCGTATGGGTTCAATTCGGATAATATTCGATACTCAAAATACCGTGAAACAAAATCCGTTGGAGTATTTTTTTTAAAAAAAAAGTATCAGATGACTAAACTTAAAATTTTATAGTTTATGTAAATTACTTTTATAAATTTTTATTGGTTTTTCTAAATTTTATCAATTTATGATTTTTTTTTTGAATTTTTGTAACAAATTTTATTTGGAAAATAATAATATTGTAATATAATTATTTTGAAAAAATTATGGATTTATTTTATAATTTTAAAAAAAGCTATATTTAAATTTGGTGAATATTGATGATTTTAAACTGTGTTGGTTCACAATTTTGATAATGATTATGTGAAAAGAATATTAGAATATTCTAATATGTTTGTTGGAATAGGTAAAAGAGTAGTTAGAGTTATTTTAATTTATTATGATACACATTTAATAAAATTTCTATAATATGTTCCCTTTAAAAAATCATATATGAAAAAATCTTTGTACTTTTTTTGTGAAAAAAGTCTTTGTACCCTTTAAATAAGATAGATCATTGGTCAATTTTTTTGAAAAACATGTAGTTATCAAGTAATTATCTTTAGGGGAATTAGGTCCCATAACAATAAAAAAACTCATATTTAACTAAATGGTCATCCAAAAAAGAAATGTGTATAAATGTCATTATGCACTTGTTTTTTTTTTTTTTTTACTTTAATAAGGGCCCACTTGTTTTATTTTTTTTTACTTTAATAAGGGCCCACTTGTTTTATTTTTTTTATTTTAATAACAACAAAGATCACATAGTCTGTATCAGCTAGATTACAAATAATCTGACTATTTTTTCCTTATCATAAAATATTTTTTCCATTTAGTTTTTTATTAAAATTAAATACATATTCCCAAAACTTTGTTTTGTGATATTCTTTTGCACATCATGTTATTTTTTCGTTTTCATTTGAATTTTTTTCTTATTATATACCCCTCCCTAAATTTTTGTTCTATGTATATTAAGCTTTTTTCTTTTTTCTTGATATTTGTCTATGTAATAGTTATAAATTGATAAATTTTTATTTTTGCCTCCTCCCTTGATAATTGGTTATTTGTGCAATTTATAGGCACGCAAAAAGTAGTTCGATTACAAAAAATAGTCTCTCGCCGTACTGTTTATCATTATTTGCGACTATTTGCAAAATATATATTTGTTTTGAAAAATTCAAAATACGTTAGATAGAGGAAAAAATCTACATTTTTTTGTGCAATTACAATTTTGCTTCAATATATGTATAAATCTATTTAAAGTTTAGTGGGGATAAAGGTATTTAAAAAAAAAAGAGAAACAACCAAAATAAAGGCAAAATAGAAAAATTGCCCCTTAAATTCTTTTTATTTTTAAATGAAAAATATGGGATGACCATATCCTTAAATATTGTTTTTTTTTTGTCATTACACAAATCTACCTTTATCTTTATTACTTGTATTCTTAACAAATTCTATTGTCAGTTTGCCACCATGAGAGGTTTAATTTACCAATACGTTAGGTTAATAAAGAATTCAAGCGATTCAGATAACCAATTAAATTCAAGCCCCTTTCGCATTTATTTATTTCTCTGGAAAAATTGACAAAGTAACAGATACGTTCGCACGTACTATATTATATATAAATGAAGGTATGTGTGTAACGTTATATAGGCAGTGGTGTTGCAAACACAACCTTAACCGCTCGAAGAAAACATCTAAAAATAC
>OVAN01015782.1:0-11073 GCA_900406275.1 Anastatica hierochuntica
ATAAACTGAAAAAGAAACTCGAGTCTCTGTTTTAGGTAAAAACATCCGGTTTGTATTAAACTTCGGTTTGTGTTTTCAGATCTGGTCCGATTTCGGGACAAGGATCGATCGATCCATGTCCCTTCACAGGACAAGGATCGATCGATCCCTNGGACAAGGATCGATCGATCCATGTCCCTTCACAGGACAAGGATCGATCGATCCCTATCATTCTGTGAAGAATTTCTTCAGTATTCTTGAGACTTAATTCGGTTCTTGAAATCCACTTCAAATGCATTCTTTTAGTCCATTCAAGCTCCGTTCCTGTAAAAACACCCAAGAACAACAAACCGCACAAAAACGATCCGAATACATACTAAAAACCGTAATTCTCGAATAAAAACCGTAATTCTCGAATAAAAACCGTAGTAAAAACCGATAAAATACGAATACATCACTTGGCTAATCCATTAGCCTCTGAGTTTGAAGAACGAGGAATTGAAGTAAAGGAAATTGCGACATAAGATTTTGACAAATAGGAAATGTCTAAAACAATTCCATGAAGCTGAGAGAACTCTGCTTCTCCATTAACTACCTTGATTAGTTGGACCGAGTATGAGGCAAAAATAAGATGTTTGAATCCTTGGAGAACGACGAGTTCAACCACTTCACGGAGAGCTAGACCTTCAGCAATTAGCGGTGAGGCCACAAAGTCTTTGGAAGCAGAAAATTCTAATATTGGCCCTGACGGGAAGAAAAAGACCAAAGCTAAACCTGCTCTCCTATCAGCAGAGCTCCAAGCTGCGTCCATTTTACAAATTAATTGTGATGGCAGAGAGGGAGAGACCACCTTTTTGAGAGAGGGACAATTATTAAAGAAGTTTGAGCCTCCAACCATTCCTTAGCTTTGGAAATTGTCGATGAAAGCGTGTCATGAACAAAGAAAGTTCTGCCTTGAAAGATTAACTGGTTATGCGACGTCCAAAGACTCCACATAGCCAAGGGGTGAGATGACCTGAGAAAATGCCGGTTGGCGGGAGACATGGAGCGTTTTTGATTTCGCTCCAGAGACCCGCAAATTCTGAATGATCATTAACGAAGGGGATGATGACATAAGGTGTTTCTCTCCATACACGCATTGCGAAATTGCACTTGAAAAGGATATGAGATATTGATTCTAGTTCTCTACATCTCTTGCATCTTGCATCTGTGACAATTCCTCTTTGAAGTAAATTTGCTCCTGTTGGCAAATTCGAGATTGCTTTCCATAGGAAGAGCTTGATTTTGTTTGGGATTTTGAGGTTTTAAACGTCTGGGATCCAGCCATTATAAGCGTGAATCTGATGATTTTCCAAGTTCTCTTTTTCTTTGAGAGGTGCATGATATATTGATTTAGATGAGTATTCACCTGATGGAGATTGAAGCCAAACCAGTTTATCCGCAACTTTCGTTTTACTCGGAATCAGAGAAAGGATGATCGGTTCTAAAATTGTAAACAATTTCTGAATAAGTTCTCTGTTCCACTCCACGTTCTCAGCCGAGAGAAGGGATGAAACATGAAGGTTTGTGGGTCAGTGGGTGAGATCCAAGGATCGTGCCACACTTTGATGCTTTTCTCATCTCCAATCACGCATCCCAAATTTGATTTTAACAGCTCTTTCCCGATGACGATTCCTTTCCACCCATGAGAGGAAGAAGAGGCGATATTGCATTGGAGAAAATCTTCATCCGGGTGATATAAGATACGAGCTAGGAGACAAGTAGGATTCATTAGTATTCGCCAACTTAACCTTGCAAGTAGTGCGTCATTGAAGGCTTGTAAATATCTTATTCCTAGTTCACCTTCTCTTTTTGATTTTGTAAGTTTTGTCCAAGCAAACCATGGTATCTTTCTCTTATTCGGTTTCTCGTCCCATCAAAAATGAGTTAAAGCGGATTGAATTCTTGAGCATAGAGATATCGATAGTTTAAAGTTGGACATAGCATAGGTAGGTGTAGATGTTAGAACACTTTTCAACATGACTAGCTTTCCCACCGATGATAGGAATCTTGAAGCCCAACTACTCTCTTTTTGTCTTATACGATCCACAATTGACGTAAAGAGATCATTTTTTATCTTCCGAAATGTTCCGGTAAGCCTAAATACTTACCAACTCCCCCCTCCTTTTGAATCTTAAGAGCTTTCTTTACCATTTCTTTTAAATCTGAGTCTTCCTTGAGAATGTTATTGAAGATTTAGCGAAATTTATGCTTTGTCTCGGTGCTCTCTCATATTGTTCAAGGATCTATTTTAGCGTTTTGATGCTCTTTGGAAAAGTTTTGCAAAAGATCGTTGTATCATCCGCGAATATGAGATGGTTGATTCTTGGGCTCTTAGACACTACTTTAACTCCAATTAATTTTCCTTTGGCTTGAGCTTTTATTCAAAAACCGGCGAGAACTTCACTACAAATAATGAAGATATAAGGAGAAAGAGAGTCTCCTTGACGAACGCCTCTTGTTGGAAGTACTTTCCCTTTCACTGTACCATTCAAAAGAAAGATGTAAGAAACCGAAGAGATGCATTGCATTATCCACGAGGTCCATCTTGCATGAAAGCCGAGTCTTAGAAACACTAGCTCAATGAAGTCCCACTCTAAACAATCAAATGCCTTTGACATATCAGTTTTTACCGCCATTGAGCAATGCTTACGTATTGACGTCTTCAAGAAGTGGAGAACTTCATGGGTTATGAGTACATTATCCGTTATCGCTCTCCCGGATACAAAAGCGGATTTATTTTCCCCGATGATATACTTGAGTACCGGTTGAAGTCTTCTTGAGAGCATCTTTGAAAAGATTTTGTAAACAACATTACAAAGTGTTACGGGTCTATAATCGACTACTCTTCTCGGCCCTTGAATCTTTGGTATGAGTCTAATGTGGGTTTTGTTGCTCCGAAAGGATTCATGTGTCGAAGAAAGCATAAATCTCTTTGCAAACATCGGGGCCGACTATATCCCAATTGGATTGAAAGAAACTCGCTGAGAATCCATCCGGTCTCGGGGCTTTGTCCAGGTGAATTGCGAAGAGAGTTTTTTTTATTTCTAGTGCCGATGGAGCCATCGTTAGTCTTGCATTTGTGTCCTCTGAGACTTTTGGCGATGAAGCTGCGTTGACTATTTGTGATATGTTTCCTTCAATAGAGGTAAAGAGTTTTGAGAAATAATTGGAAATAACTTCAGCAATTTTTTCATCTTCATAAGAGACCTTCCCTTCATCATCTTTCATTATTGCTATTGTATTTATAGTGTATATGCCTTTGGTGACCGCATGGAAGTAGCTGGTGTTTTTATCTCCAAGTTGGAGCCATAGGAGACGGTTTCTTTGTTTCCAAAATTCATCATCCGCCTCATAAGCTTTTCTGAGTTCTCTTTGAATTTCTTAAATTCGACTTGTGTTTGGAAAAGGACTTACCATTGCCTCTTCTAATTCTTCTCTCTTTTCCTCAATAAGCTTCTTACTGTTGATACTTTGCTCCTTCATCCATCTCATTGTGGCTGATCTTACATGAGCTATTTTTAAACTTAATGTTAACCCTTTATGTTTATTCCATTCATCTTCTACAAGAGCTTTGACTTTCGGGTTGTGCCGCAACCTTCTATCGTAACGAAAGAGTCCTTTTCTCTTTTCAGTCTTAGATCAAAGTGAGTGATCAAAGGTTTATGATCTGAGGCTTCGAAGTTGAGATAAACGAATCTTGCTGAAGGATACTTTTGGAACCAAGTGCTATTTGCTAAGGCTCTGTCGAGGCGGCTTCGGATTGCATAATCTTTCCTCTCGCCTCTCCAAGATAAGGGATCACCGAAGTGGCTTATATCATAGTGATCGCATTCTGCTATAAAAGATCTGAAGTCAATGAAAGATCCTTCAGCTCTTGGCGGTCCTCCCTCCTTTTCTTCATTACAAACAATGTCGTTAAAATCCCGTGAGAGGAACCAAATATCTTCTCGATTAATAGCTAGGGCAGCTAAGTTATTCCATAGTTTCTTTCTTTCTTTTTTCTCCGAGATTCCATAGATAAATGATGCAAAGAAAGATGAGCCTTTGTGAGTAATTTTCACGTCAATAAAATTTTCATATTTTGATAACAACTCAACACTGATGTGTTGCTTCCAAGATAAGAAAAGACCTCTGCCACCATGTCCATGTGGGGATACCAATACATAATCTTTGAAATCAAGGAACTACAAATTTCGGAGAACAAAGTCGTCCCTGTTCTTTGTTTCCGAGAGAAATATTATGTTCGAAGATGAAGAGGATTTGATCTCCTTTAGACGTCGAATTGCCTCGGGATTTCCCGACCCTTGACAATTCTAACACATAATTTTTAAGGATGAGATCGAATGGATTTTGAAAATCCACCCTTTTCTTCACCATCGAAGGAATTATCTTGCTTGAAGAAGGCAAAACCTTCTGGTTGTTTTGAGCTGGCAAAGAGGCAGAGGCACCATCATTTATGATCTTCCTCTTAGCTGAGGGATGAGGCTGCTTGCGATTATGTTTTCTTGCCACCAATGATAATGTTAGTTTTTGACTTGTTTGTACTCTTCTTTTACCAGGTGGTCTTCCTAATCTCTTTTTGATTAGTTGGGATTCTTGAGAGGGTGGATTCAAAGTGATGGCTGGTGGGCCAAGCCTCTGAACAATTGGGATTCTCTCTACTACAGTTTCAACTTCCCTTGTCGGTTCTAGTTGTTGAGAAAGAAGAGAAGCTCTAACCATTTGTGTATCTATTTCCTTGACTTCCCCTTGTTCCTCTGCTTGCATAAATCTTTCTTTAGATGCTGCGCTTTCCATAGGGTCAGCGCAACTTGAGTATTGGATCATTACTTCCCTTAGTTCTCCCATTGCGTTTTGAATATCTTCCTCAGGCACCTCCAAGGCGTGTTGGAGAATCAGATTTTCCTCTCTTTCAAGCGTTGGTCGTCGATGCTTAGGGTTAACTTCTCTAATATCCTCTCTTCTTTGAGGAAATGGAACATGGTTAAAACTTGTCCTTGGTGAAAGATTTCTAGCAATATCTTGAGACCTTGATGTGTTTCTTCCTTCACAAGGCACTTTAGAACTCTTTTCCACCCAGGTTTGCTCTAATCTTTTGTGAGTGGTTCTGCCATAGAGATGAGACTCTGTTCTGGAGGAGGATCTTATATCTGAGTTGATTGATCCCCCATCTCTGAGCTGAAGAGGTCTTTGATAAGGAGATTTGAGGTGGTGGATCGTGCACTACTTTCCTTTGCGCTAGAGCTTCGCCTATCTCTTGGTTTTTCATAGAAATCACTATCATATCCTTCATGCCTTCCAGAGCGAGGAAGATCATATGTCCTAGCAGCTAGCTGTAGGTTCGACCATCGAAGAGAGTTTTTAAGGTCAAATTGAGATTTTGTGGCTGAGATATCCGAAGGTTTAGGCTGATGATGAGAAAAGTTTCTTTTAGAAGATTCTCCTCCTTTTGGAGGGAGTGTTAAATTTTGAGTTCTTAGAGCTATTTTTTCACTCTTCTCTTGAGAGTCTCGCTGCGTTGGCGGGGTAGAGGGGCAGGTGGATCTTTCGTGGTCCAACGTTGTACAGAAGATGCAATATTTCTCAAGTTTCTCATACTTTAAGTTAACAGAGATTTCATCTCTATTTGAGAATTCAACCACAAAGGAGAAAATTAGGGGTTTTAACCCATTAATGTGTACTCGAATTCGAGCCATTGAGTCTGAGATGTCCACCGCTTCAACATATCCTATGTCACAGCCGATGTTATCAATGATTAAGGCCTTCAGAAGGTGGACAGGGAGTCCTTGGATTTGAATCCAGAAAGGTATTCGTGAAGGGAAAGTTGGAAGCAGAGTTTGATCCCACCTCTGGAGTATGAGCATGTATTTGGTAAAGTGGTAAGGTCTTCCTTCTAGAAAATTTTGTAAGTCCTCCTCTGAAGCAATCTGGAACTGGAATAGACCATTCCCGAGATTAGATCCAAGCGGTCAAGAAGAGACCTTCCAATGTTCTGATAAAAACGGAATGAGTGACCAAATTCTTTGCGTTGCTTGGTTGGTAACTCTTCCGATTAGAGTTAAAGACTATTTCTTTATGAGATCTTCATTGTTAGGCATCTCCACTCTGACTCTTGCATTTCTTGGTGGAGAGTTAGTGAAGGCAGGGTTTTCCCTTTTTCAGCAACTGAAAATTTCAGAGCCACTGACAGAAAACAGAGTTTGAGCACGGGTAAAGTTCTTCACTTGAGTGAGAGATTTCAGAAAGGAGGTTTCTTTCAGCAGAGAAAGACGGTATCTTTGAGGTAAAGGAGAAATTTCAGATGAAGATTTGAAATATATGATGGTCTTTCTCTAGAGAACTAAAGAAGTCGCCAGAAAATTTAAAAAACTTAAAAAAGTTTGGTTCTCGAGATGGTTGGTGCGGAGGGAACATGTTTCAAGGAGGGTGATCGCTACAGGGCAGGAGAAACTTCAACGTTCTTGGTCTTCGTGCCTGGGAGCATCCTTGATCATGCAAGATATTGAAAAGATATCTTGAGAAGTTTCTATTGACATGCCAATTTAATCATGCAACATATTGCAAAGACCGTTACGGAACAGTAGATTTCAATCGTATATTTCTATCGGTGGTCTAGCTCCATTTCGCGATCGTCTCCGAAAAGAAGAATAAGTTTATCATTCGGTTGTATCTTCCTTTAGATTTATGGATATTTTATTTTCCTTTCTGATCTATTTGATCAATTGTATGACTTTATTACTTTATTTTTGATAAGTCATTAGTTAATTCAAATTGTATTACATGTTTTTGTATTCAACATTTTATTTTATATTCAAAAATCTATCAACATTTTATTAAGAAAATTTTATATTATACTCCGTGTAACTTACAAACGCTTTAGGTTATACTTCGTGTAGCTGACGAAAATTTTTCCAGTTTTTTTTTAAATCAATATTTCATTAAAATCGTTGCTTCGCATTTGTTTCAAAATTTAAAATGTCAGATGAAACTAAAACTTACATTATTTAATTTTGGATGCCAATTATATTTTTTAATTATAATATATTATAAACATAATCTTTCATTATTTAAGATATAATGTAATTTGTTGCATGTGTTAAATTCGAGGTATTATTTCACTATAGTTTCAACAAATTCTATTTTGAAATCTTTACAGTTTTAATTAGAAATAGATTCTTTATCTTATACAAAAATGAAATAACTCAAAAATAGATACTTACAAAATAAAATAATTTTAGACATTAAATTATGTCATTGCAAGGAACTCTCTATAACTTTTTCAGTTCATTAATAAAATGAGAAAGATTGATATGTAACATATAAAGATTTTGTGGCAAAGTGGTAATGCAATCTCTCTTAATAATATTAGATTGTTTGATATTTATAAGGATTTTCAAAATTTTTAACATAATATGGTATTCTTAAAGTATTATATAAAATTTAACACGTGCATATGCACGAGAAATTTTTTAGTTTCACTAAAAGTGAATGCTGTTCAGTTAGGTATCTTTTATTTTGTTTTCATTTCAAAAAAAATTAATAGAATTAAAAAAAAAGAAACAAATTTTTACCATATTTTGCTGTCATTTTTTTAATGAAATTCTATAATCTATCTTATTAAAAGGAAAGTATAAAGACCTTGTTATGTGTGATTTTTTAAATTGAACATGTCTTAAATTTTAATTAAATGTATCTAATAAATTAAAAGAACTCTAATTACTCATTTACCAAATTTAAATATAATTTATTTTCAAATTTAAAATAAATCCATAATTTTCTAAAAATAATTATATTACAATATTATTATTTTTTAAATAAAAATTGTTACAAAAATTCAAAAAAATCATAAAGTGATGAAACTTTAAAAAATAAAAAAAATTACAAAAATAATTTACATAAACAATGAAAATTTAAGTTTAGTCATCTGATGCTTTTTAAAAAATACTCAACGGGTTTTGTTTTACGGTATTTCGGGTATCGGCTATTATTCGAACTGAACCCATAGGAGTATCCGAGGAAATCTAAAAATCCAAAAATCTCAAATCTAATCCCAAACTCATAATTCGATATAACTAAATTTTGAACTTGAATTGGAAACTCGAAATAACCAAAAATTGTAAACCCAATACTCAAAAAATCTAAACATGATCAATAATATATAAAAATTAAAACAAAAACCGTGCGGTTGCGCGAGTCAAACTCTATTTTTTCTTTAAAAGTTTCACAATATCTTAAAATCAATCATTTTAGAATTTGTTTTAATTGCTTCACATTCTATTATTGAATAAGTTTTTCTTCCTCTAAATTTTTGTCTTTGCGATTTTATAACACGTGTTTAGTTGTTATCCGATGGAGAAGAAAAAAATACATTTTAATCTTCATCATTCTTCAATATTTAATAGTCTTTGTGACAAAATTGCGTGCAACAAACAAAAAGTAAGAAAATAATAAATTAAAAAGTGAACTTAGAACAACGAAGTTGTTGTATTATAGTGGTAAGTATTTCCGCTTGTCACGCGGGTGACCCGGGTTCGATCCCTGGCAACGGTGTATATTTTTATTTTATAGTTTTGTTTATGGCGCATCTTAGCCCACGAGTGTGATATTGCATAATAAATCTTTTCTTCTCAAAATATTTATGACATATTTTCTCTCTAAAAAATTCAGCAATAGCCTCGACGAAATTTCCCCGCAATGTTATTAACATCGAGGCATTGAAAGACAACTATGGAGACGGTGGTGTTATCTCAACCACCGTGGAGTTTTCTCGATCAAGTATTCAATCGTATAGTAAAGTTACGAGCTTGCCCTACTGTTCCACTCCGTCTTGTCATATTTGTTTTCCTTTTTTGGATTCATATTCATATTCTATATCGGTGTCTATGGATTCAAAACCCAATCATTTGATCGATTTCTTCGAACGAGAGTCATACATGATCGAACAGTCGATGAGGTTTACACAAATCCAAAACTTAGCTCAAGTAATTTCCTTGATTTCTATACTTATGGTTGTTATTTAGCTCAAGTAGGATTCAAAATTAGAATCGGGTCAGGGGCAAGGGTTGAAGTCGATTCAAGTTGGGTCCAAGGTGGCACGAGTGTTACTCTCGTTGGCGAGAAAGCCATGGTGGTTAATGAAAAATTCCCCAAATGTGGTCGGTTTGCTTGAAGAAGAAGATTACCACCCATGGATGTTGATGAACAAGATCGATTAATGTATATGTTATTTTAACTGCAAAAAATTTTGTTGAAGATTTCATGCATTAATTGTAGATTTTGGGTACGTCCAATACGATGAAAACCATGTAAGTGGCATGCTATATTTGATAACTAGGTTGGAATCATCAATGGATGTCCTTCGGCATCGAAAAAGGTTGAACTGATCTTCATGTTGTGAAAATTACCTCTAAAGAATTGAGGAGCAACAACGAGAGCATCATTTGCGCAATCTACAAAAATGAAGTTGTTGTTGAAGAGAAAATTATGAAGCTTCTTTGTAGGTGTTACTATCATGGAGAGTGTATAATACCTTGGTTAGGGATAAGGAATATATGTCCTGTTTGTCGGTATGAACTACCTATCGATGATTTTGAGTATGAAAAGAAGAGGAGAGTATCACAGAGGGTGTTTAATGTCACGTTGATGAAGTCGTCTTGCTTTAGGAGCCATATTTTGTTTTTAAGTTGTTTAGGTTCACTAATATCTTTTGACTTTGCTTAGAATTGCAGTTTCAGTTTATCGATCAAACGTCATTTTTTTTATTTGATGTGAGGTTGATCCAGTCTTACTAATCCTGTAGAGTGAACGTAGTTGTCGAATAGTACAATTAACAAGATTTTGTGAGTCTTTTAAATTTATTGATCAATTCACATGCTTTAAACTAAAAGTTTTTTTTTTCATTTTATCCTCATTTCACAAATCCTCATTGCTAAATGTGGTATGAAAGATTGTAGATCTTTCATACTTATCTATCAAACATTTCCCATCATAATGTAACACATATTCACTCGTCCAAATTATATGGCGATTCAATGTCGTTGTTGTTTTATATTTTCAATGTAAATTTTGATAAAATCTTCGGATATATTCAGTCTTTAAAGTCACATTAAAAAAATTAATCTATTTAATATGAAAAGGAAACTTAACTGTTTTTCTAATCTTTGTGAAAAATTTTTAAATGACAATTATACTGAAACGGAGGAAGTAACAACTTAGAAATTAACATATAATAAAAACTTAATATTTCGTCTATTTCAAATTATATTGTTTCATAGTCAATTTTTTCCCAATATAGTTGTCGTCATATATCTCATACAACTTTAACTTATTAAGTAGTAGCATCAAAAAGTTTGATAAATTAATTAGAGACAAAACAGAGAAATTTTAAAAAAATTTAATGAGCATGAAAAAATCTTAAACGATGCTTATAAGTTTTTGACCCCGAGTTGAACCATTGTGGAAGTTATTTCAATATAACTAGATTCTCCGATCTACGTGTTCATCTCTTATTCTATCTTGCACTTAGTCCGAAATACACTCACAACGAAATAAGTTATAATGGAAATGGATGAATTCTTTTTTATTTCCAGTCGAGTAATTCAGGTTGGGTATGGATAAAAATAAACTAACCGGTCTAGGATGAATGATCTATTAGATCGTTGATCAAAACAGAGAAAAGCAGAGGAAGAAGAGAGAGTGAAGATGAGCTCAAAATAGATTGTTGTATTACTGTAGAAAAGTTAGTTACAAGTAATTGTGTATCGTATACTTATACTCTTATACTAATACCAAAATGACTTAACCAAAACACGGTTCAACATAACCGGTTTTGTATCATCTATTACTCTCCCCTCAAGATGGAGCAAACAAGCTATGTATGCCCATCTTGGAAAGTAAACTCTTAAACAAACCCGGTTGTACCGCCTTGGTAAAGAGATCGGCTAATTGACTCTCAGCTTTAACATGAAGGGTTTTGAGAAAACCAGTTTGCAACCTCTCTCTCACCACATGACAGTCATTCTCAATGTGTTTAGTGCGTTCATGAAACACAGG
>OVAN01015783.1:0-11072 GCA_900406275.1 Anastatica hierochuntica
ATTATACATAATTATTATGGTAGACAATTATATAATATATAAATAATTAAGAAACAAGTATTAACGCGTCGGGTACGAAGACGGGTAGTTAAAAAATAAATGATACCCGATACCCGACCCTTACCTGCGGGTAATAGAAATATGATACCCTTTACCCGACCCGAAAGCCGCGGGTACCCTTTTTTTCGAGTCGGATACGAGACGGGTCGCGGGTCGAAGACGGGTAACGGGTATTAGTGCCCAGCCCTAACTGCTACCACGGTTCCTTAGTTCAAATTAGTTTGGCACAACAGAGGAATCCCTCGCCAAAAGTTAGTTACCTGGATGTTCCTCTTGGACAGAAACCCGACCAAAGATCACATGCTTGCTTGGGGTATTCAGGTATCTCCACTATGCTTACTATGCGGGTTTGCTTTGGAAACAAGGGACCACTTGTTCTTTGATTATGTCTACTCTAAAGCGATATGGATGACCGCCACAACTAGACTCTCACTACCTACAGTCCCTTACCAATGGCACTATATTCTGGACTTTTTTCAGCGTTCAACGTTACAGAGAACCAGAAGAGATATCGCTCTCTTGGCATGGCAGTCTACAATCTATTCACTTTGGAGAGAAAGAAATGAAAGACTACACACTTCATCAAGAAAGTCTGAAGCTCAATTGTTCAAAGTCATTGACAGAGTTATCAGAAACAGGATCTTATCTTTCACGAGCTCAAACCCAGATCTCGCATCCACTCTTCTTTAACTCTGGTTACCTTCGACAACTCCACAGGTACAACGAAGCGGTAACCCTCCACAGCCTCCCTGGCTATTTTGGCGGTAAGTTTAGTTCCTTTGGTTCTAGCTCAAATTAAGGTTGTTGTTGCTTCTTGGTCTTTTAGTAAGTTTTAAAAACAGTTGTATCCATTCTTTTATTTTAATCGAAAACCGTTATCAAAAAAAAAAAAATGATGTAAAATTTAAAATGAGTGTTGATAAAAGAATCAATCGTATATAGTCTCAGTGTCATATTACCAAACGTGTGTTGTTTTTCACGATGTTACCCAATGGGTTACGTAACAATTTTAAAAAGTACAAACATCGTGCCGTTTTAAATATTAATTAACGACACGACGTTCATCTATGAGCCAGAAGACGAATTCAAAATCTCGCTGGAGGGTTTTAGTAGAAAGTGGTGGTGGAATTCTCAAATCGGAGAGAAAGCTATGGCGACAGAGTCATCGGAATCGGAGGAAGAAGCGATGATCAGAGGCGGGAGCGATAAGCTTATCGTCGACGGCGATCTAAGAGAGATGGGTAAAAACGCCGCTTGGAGCGTGAGCTCTTGTAAGCCCGGCAATGGCGTCACCACTCTCCGCGACGATAATCTCGAAACCTATTGGCAGTTAAGCAAACCCTAAATCTCATCTCTTCCTCTCATTCTCCTTTAATGGATTAGGCTTTTTTTGCCCTTTTTGATTTTGCAGATCAGATGGTTTACAACCTCATCTGATTAACATTCAGTTTCAGAAGAAAGTGAAATTGCAGGTTTGAATGTGATGATGACTAATTTTCTCAGATCTTCCGTTTCTAGCTATTGATTGTTGACCCTTTTGATTTGAAAAAGTTAGTGGTTATGTACGTTGACTTTAAGCTTGATGAAAGCTATACACCAAGTAAAATCTCTATTCGAGCTGGTGATGGTTTCCATAACTTGAAGGTAAGTCTAAATTTTTCTGAACAAGAGTTATGTTCTAACTTCTGTTTTGATTGATTGTTTCATGTTTGTTTGTTTAGGAGATAAAAAGTTTGCAGCTTGTAAAACCAACTGGTTGGGTTTGCTTATCTTTGTCTGGAACAGATCCACGGTACGTGCTTCGCTGTTTTCTTTCGGTTTTGGGAAACGATCTAGCTAGCTATCTACGGATAAGATGAACAGAGTTGTTTGTTACGTTTTTAGTAGTAGTACTATAATGACTTTTTTAGGTTTCGAGGTTATTACTTCCTTGAATGTACTTGTTTCTGTAAGTTTCTAAGCATAGAACTGATAAGTTTTTGTGTCCTCTTCGTAGGGAAACTTTTGTCAATACATTCATGTTGCAAATAGGGATTTTGTCGAATCACCTAAACGGGAGAGATACTCATATCCGCCAGATCAAAGTTTATGGTCCTAGACCGTGAGTCTCCTTCACTTCTTCACGCGGACTTAAAACTCTCTACATTATATACTTTGATTTCAAGTTGTGCATGGCTGTTGATCTTTGTGACTGCAGAAATCCTATTCCCCGCCAACCATTTCAGTTTACTTCAGTGGAGTTTCTCACTTATTCAACATTGAGATGAGAACTTTGGGACTGTGAAAGATCATTGCTATTGGATCCCCAAGTAGTCACATTAGGTTTTGAAGCTCCGAGTGTTCATTTGTTGTTGTTCTGTTCATATACTACATAGGATATAGCCATTTTAACTTCATTAAGCTTATCACAGTGAATTAGGACGGGCAAGTTTAAAGTGTAGTTCAAAAAAGCTTCAACAATCTACACACAAAGAGCTTTTCATGGCTTGATTTATCGAAATCTGAAGAATAGAAAAGCTTTCTATGATGATTTGCAGAGATGGATTAAACTCCGGAGTTAACTTTACCCTATACACGCCGGTTTGGTGTCAAAGCTGCTGATGCATATAGCAAAAGCTTGAAAAGCAGAGAGGGTAACGATAATCCATGGTAAAGATGTCCTTACCGATTTTGCCAAATTATAAAATCACCCTCTCGTGCTCTTCAGGCGGTGCATCTAAACAAGGGTCAATGTCTGCCACAAGTTAGAAATTTTTAACTGAAGCCACGGTCACTCTCACCTTGAAGTTGAGGCACCAGCACTGCAATTGCTCGTGCCATCTTGGAGATTTGTTTCTGAGAACCAGCAGCTGGTCCAACAAGCTTGGATAAAAGAAGGAAGAGACTTTCTCTTCTATGCCTTGAACTATTGATGGTTCCGCAATAACTGAAGAGAGGGGGGTATAGAGTCGATATGGCGATGAATTCTTCTAGGTCCCCTTCTGTGAAGAACATTGAACTCGTAGGTTATGTTTCGTACGGTATAGCTATTTGGAGGTAACTTAGGGGATGCTTGCTTGGAGTGAAGTCTTCGGTTAGGTTGAACTTGTACTCCGGAAGTTGCACAGCCAAATTAATACAGTGTCTTTCCTTAGTTTGCCAACAAATGTGCTGCTCCTCCACGGAGAAGTTTTTCGCAGACAGTAAGATTACAAAATCCGTGTATGTCGCTCTTCTTATCCTTCTTGCTGCCAACAACATCTTGTCGGTCTCTGCAATCTCAGCTGAAATTCAAAAAAAAAGAATGATCATTTTAGAACAATGCTTTTCACAATGTTGAGCAGCAACTAGAAATAAGGAGCACTCACAAGGCATCAAGCCAGAGTAGAGAATATATGTAGCCGTTATTCTGTTCCTCTTAATAAAGCATTGAATAGGAGAATCTTGCGGCCCCGGCAAGGCTTCAGTCATCAGCAAATCTACAGACGGAGAGCTTTGAACTTTCTTTTACTTGATTCAATGAGATTGGAAAAGTGATGCAGCGTCACTTCATCAACATTACCGTTGGCTTTGATTTTAAAGTTGGCTTTTGTTTTTTTTTGTAAGATTTAGAAGATAAGTCTTGGGTTTTAATTAGCTTTTATATTCTCGTTAGGATTAGTTTAGTTTGAGTTTATCTTTTGTTTTATTTAAATCTATTTCTACACTTGTATAAATAGGTTCGAGACCTAGAACAGGAGTTGTTGTTGATTTTAATAAAGAAAACAGAGATTTTTCTCTAAACGTAAGTCTCACGCTTGTTTCTTCGCTGATATGAAATCTAAGTTTGAGCAACAAAGATCTTAAGGAATCCATTGATCTCCTTAGTGTTTTTGTCTACTATTCCGCTGCAACAGTTGGTATCAGAGCCAAAGGATCCTAATCATGCCTCCGAAGAAGAATTTGCAATAGCAACTTGAAGACCAGAATGATGCTTTTCAAGCTATGCTTACCGGATTCCAACGTGACATGAGGGATGTTCTTCGTTCGTCCATTGAAGCAAAGATGAGAGCTGCGTTACAAGCTCCTAACAGAGCTCAGATGCAGCCGCGGCAAGATGAGCAGATACGTGAGGAGGATGAGATCGAAGATGAGATCCACGAGGCGAATCTGTTTGGTGTTGAGCGACCTCATAACAAAGCAATTGTCGCGAATCCCAGAGGTGATAATCGGCGATGGGAGTCGGGTTTCAAGTTAGATCTCCCAGAGTTCTCCAGCGGACTGCAACCCGAAGAGTTTCTCGACTGGTTCAGTACCACAGAGGAACTGCTGAATTTTAAAGCGGTTCCAGACGCGATGCAGGTTCCTCTAGTTGCAACAAGGTTCAAGGGCCGAGCTTCGGCATGGTGGCAGCAGACAAAGGACACTCGCGCTAGAGCAGGCAAGGATCGTGTTGCTTCGTGGGAGAAGCTTAAGAAGTTGATGCGTAAGGCTTTCTTACCTTACAATTATACACGAACCATGTATACAAAGTTGCAGAACCTTCGACAGGGTACTAAAACCGTCGATGAATATGCGACGGAAATTTTTTTGTTGCTGACGAGAAACGTACTGATGGAAACAGAGGAACAACTCGTCTCTCGGTTTATTGGAGGGCTTCACTTATAGATTCAGAACTCACTCCTCCAATTCAATCCTTTGTCGGTTTCAGAAGCCCATCAGAGAGCTCTTCTCATTGAACAACAGACCAGAGCCTCTTCGTGGTCTGTTTCGAGCTCCCGTTCGCGGCAACAGAGCCTATTGGAGGGTACTTCAGCGCGTTCTACATGTGTTGTTTCCTCCTCTCCTTCTCCAACTCGTGTTCTCGATGGTGTAACATCAAAACAAAATCCACGCGGCATACGTTCGTCGTTGCGTTGTTTTGGATGTGGTGAGCAAGGACATAGGCAATCAGAGTGTCCAAGCCAGAGAAAATGTGGTCTTTATGGCGACGAAGATCCTGTGTTTGATGAATATGACGCTGAAGATGATGGCGTGATAGAGGAAGAGCATGTCGCGGGTGATCAAGGGGTTGCTCTTGTAATCCGACGTAACTGTCTGCTTCCACATAATGCAGAGGAGTCTTGGCTGCGGACTAATCTTTTTCGTAGTACTTGTACTATCCGTGGTAAGGTATGCCGTTTGGTGATTGATTCGGGCAGTTGCACCAATGTCATCTCCGAAGAAGCAGTACACAAGCTCGCATTGTTTACTGAGAAACATCCAACACCTTATAAGCTCGCTTGGCTTAATTCCACTACGGATATGCGAATTTTGAAGCGTTGTCGTGTGCCGTTTTTCGATCGGTTTGCATTACAAGGACTTAATTTACTGTGACATAATGCCAATGGACACGTGTCATATCCTTTTGGGTCGCCCATGGCAATATGATCGACGCACAATGCATGATGGCTTTACTAATACGTATAGTTTTGTTTTTGAAGGAAGGCGTATTTCGTTGTTACCTTCGCAGGACACGTCGGCTGCTTCGTCACCAGCAGTGGACATCGCTTCGCCACCCGCTGTGGATGCTTCGCGTCCTGCAACCCTTTTCCTCACTAAGTCTGAATACATGGAGGAAATACAAACAGCGGACTAGGTGTACGCTGTTGTTTTCTTGTTGACTTCTAATGTTGTTCGTGTTCCGATTCCTGCAGCTTTTCGTTCATTGTTGGATGAGTTCGCCGATGTCTTCCCTGAGGATCTTCCAGCAGGTCTTCCCCCACTCCGTGATATCTAACATTGTATTGACTTAGCGCCTGGAAGCACGCTGCCGAATCGCCCTCATTACCGTATGAGTCCTTCTGAGCATGATGAATTGCGACGACAGGTGGAGGATCTTATGGCTAAAGGTTATGTGCGTGCGAGTCTGAGTCCTTGTGTAGTGCCAACACTCTTAATTCCGAAGAAGGACGGTTCTTGGAGTATGTGTGTTGACAGTCGTGCTATTAACAAGATCACAGTGAGGTATCATTTCCCGATACCGCGTTTGGATGATCTTTTAGACCAGTTTGGGACTGCTTCTATTTTCTCGAAGTTAGATCTTAAGAGTGGTTATCACCAAATTCGTATTCGTCTGGAGATGAGTGGAAGACGGCTTTTAAAACGCGTGAGGCTTTGTTCGAGTGGCTTGTTATGCCTTTTGGGTTATCTAATGCACCAAGTACGTTCATCCGTGTAATGAACCAAGCCCTTCGCCCCTTTATTGGTCGTTGTGTGGTGGTATATTTTGATGATATTTTAATATTTAGCTCTTCACTCTCGGATCATTTGACCCATCTCCGTGATGTATTGACTGTGTTACGACGCGAGAGTCTTTTTGGAGCAGCGGCCAAGTGTGAGTTCGGCGAATCTGAGCTACTATTTCTTGGATACATTGTTTTAGCCGCTGGTTTACGTGTCGATCCAGCTAAGGTGGATGCTATCCAGTCTTGGCCGACCCCGACCACTATTACAGAGGTGAGAAGTTTTCATGGGCTGGCTTCCTTTTACCGTCAGTTTGTCTCGCATTTTAGTGGTTTGATGTCTCCTATTACGGATTGTCTCAAAGCGGCTAAGTTTGTTTGGTCTAGTGAAGCCGAGACGGCGTTTCAAGTGATCAAGAACAAACTGACTTCGACTTCGGTTCTTGTTCTCCCTAACTTTGCCTTAGCGTTTGAATTGCACTGTGACGCTTCAAAGTTGGGTATTGGTGCGGTACTTAGTCAGTCTAGTCGGCCTATAGCTTACTTTAGCGAGAAAATTGCGGGTGCCAGGGGTCGTTATAATACTTACGGTGTGGAGTTGTATGCGGTAGTTCAGGCAATTAAGCATTGGCGTCATTATCTTTTTCACAAGGAGTTTGTTGTTTTTACAGATCACGATGCTTTAAAGCATATGGGGACTCAAGACAAGGTGTCTGCTAGACATGCGGCTTGGTTTGCGTACCTGCAGCAATTCACTTTTGTGATCAAGCATAAGGCGGGGTCGTTGAATAAGGTAGCCGATGCCTGAAGCCGGCGACATTCATTGCTTTCTACGTTGCATGTCTCGGTTCCAGGCTTTTCTATGCTGCCAGACCTATATGCTTCGGATCCATACTTTGCAAAGATTTGGAATGATGCGTCTCAAGGTTTGTCCGATGACTTTATGATGATTGATGGTTTCTTGTTTCGAGAAGTGCAGCTGTTTATTCGGACTGGTAATCTTCGATTACAGCTCATCAAAGAGCTTCATTGCGAGGGCCATGTCGGTCGGGATAGAACGCTCAAGTTGCTTTCGTCTTCGTATTTCTGGTCGTCCATGCGCAAGGAGGTAGAGCGTTTCGTTCTTCGGTGTGTTGTGTGTCAAGCGCCCAAGGGTCATGCCTCCAATGCGGGGTTGTATTTGTCGTTGCCTATTCCTACGCAACCCTGGACAAACATCATCATGGACTTTGTGTTGGGCTTACCGAGAACTCAACGCGATCATGATTCGATCTTTGTAGTCGTCGATCGCTTCTCCAAAATGGTTCATTTTATCCCGTTTCGCAAAACCACGGATGCTCTTCAGGTGGCGTCTTTGTTCTTTCAGGAGATCTATAAGCTTCATGGTCTGCCTTTATCATTGTTTCAGACAGGGATTCAAGATTCTTGAGCCATTTTTGGCGTTCACTTTGGCGTTTGCTTCGCACAAGCTTGGACATGAGTTCAGCTTATCATCCTCAGACGGATGGTCAGGCAGAGGTAACTAATCGTGCCTTGGGTGATCTTCTTCGTTGTCTCGTTGGCGAGAACATTAAGTCATGGGACAAAGTACTATGCCAAGCAGAATTTGCTCACAATAGAGCAGTGAATCGCAACACTGGTTTCTCTCATTTCCGTGTTGTTTACGGGTTAGAACCGCGGGGACCAGTTGATATGAGTGTAGCTCCGGATAGAGGACGGTTCCATGGTCATGCTTGTGACCTGGTTGAAGAGTTTGCGGCAGTCCATGAACAGGTACGAAGTAATCTCGAGGCAACGACAAGTAAGTATAAAGCTCATGTTGATTCCAAGCGGCGAGAAGTGGAATTCAAAGAGAGAGATTTGGTAAGGGTTGTTTTGACGAAAGATCGTTTCCCACCTAACACTTACAATAAGTTCAAAGCTCGCAAGTTGGACCCCTCACGATCATAGAGAAGATTAACAATAACGCGTACCGTCTTCGTTTGCCTCCGACTATGCACACGGCGGATGTTTTCAATCTAAAACACATGGTGCCTTATTTCCCTGAAGACGATAGCGAAAATTTGGAGTCGAATTTTTCGTTACCCCCCCCCCCCCCCCCCCCCCNTCATCAACATTACCGTTGGCTTTGGTTTTATAGTTGGCTTTTGTTTTTTGAAAGATTTAGAAGATAAGTCTTAGGTTTTAATTAGCTTTTATATTCTCGTTAGGATTAGTTTAGTTTGAGTTTATCTTTTGTTTTATTTAAATCTATTTCTACACTTGTATAAACAGGTTCGAGACCTAGAACAGGAGTTGTTGTTGATTTTAATAAAGAAAACAGAGATTTTTCTCTAAACGTAAGTCTCACGCTTCTTTCTTCGCTGATATGAAATCTAAGTTTGAGCAACAAAGGCCTTAAGGAATCCATTGATCTCCTTAGTGTTTTTGTCTACTATTCCGCTGCAACAAAAAGTGAACTTCCCACACTACTCAGGGATTCTCACAGCTTTCATTGTGATTCTTCTCCATGATTTACGACAACTGCGGCTCAAGCAGGCCAAACGGTCTCGTTCTCTTCAACCCTTGGGATTATGTCGTGAAGCAATTCAGATGGCAAAGAAAACCATGGTCCCTGCGGGATGTTTTCTCGATAGTGGCAACGGTTGATATAGAGCAATGTGAGAAGACTTTGACAAGCTGCGTTTCGAGATGCCTCCAAGTCCATCTCTTACTTCCTTCATATCACCAAGGAGGAGGATGCTTTTCAAGGACATGTATTTTTAGCATACCAAAACAGTAATCAGAAAATCCATTAAAAGAGAGAAAAATGATAAAGCTAAAATGTAACGACCCCGACTCGAGGGTACCGACTGCTCCAAATGGTATCGCCAAAACCGGAGCAAATTTCACCAACCGGTTCGCAAATTTATCACTTCTAACTTTACCTGCAGAAACACCAAAAAGGAAATGGAAAGGAAAGAGAGGGCGTGAGTGACTTTTCAAACAAGCCACTCAGTGAGGACGGACCCGACTCCGCCTCACCCGCTACCCGCCTAACCCCGCTAGACTAGAACTAGAACACAACCCCTAAAGAAAACATGGAAGACACCTAGTGTGCCACGCAAGCAAACTAACAAACGTTGTGGCTTACAACACCACCTTTCACAACCCCGTCCCATACCAAGACTGCTCCAGATGACATTACCAAAACGATCTTTTGACCGATACATAATAAAAACTAGTTGTAGCCCTAGACGCCTAGCAAACACAGGCCTCAATACTCAGTGCTAACTTACCCCCTCGTGGCCATAACCAACCCTAGTTTACACATCATTTGATCCAATCAGGGCCTAAACAGTCTCCCACAGAACCTGAGCCATGCGTGTTCAGTGACCGGGCTACGCTTACATTCACTCGGAAAAGCCGGGTGACACGGAGTAAGGGCTTGCTTTCAACCCGCCAGTCCTCTTGCTTACATAGCTCAACTGACAGACCATCCCGCGCAGTCTGTTGCCCTTACCAAAAGGACTCACCTAACGGGGGACAGTACCATCCCGCGCAGTATGTTGCCCACACGCAGGACTCACCTAACGGGGGACGGTCTCCAACTACCGCCGCAACGGTACTACACCAAGGAAAGGGGGCAAAACACCACACGCTTCACGTTCCTGCAGTAGGCTCCGCGCCCACTGGAGGAGACCCTCCATTTCATTCTACTCCTAGATCATTTCGCGTAATTCTCAAACAATGCCAATTTAGACCTATTCCATTTTAGGACTTAGGTTTGCAAGACTCTCTTTCCTAGGCTCGACTTAGCGACCCCAAACAATCGCACTTAGGCGTATAGGACTTAATACATAGCAATACATATTACACACACTTATTCGTGCCGAGACATATAGCTCGACACTGGCCTATACTCTAACCCTAGCCTAACGAAATTAGGNACGGGAACTCCTCACCTTGGCCTAATCGTCTGATGGATGCTGAGATTGACGACTTCCATTCTCACTTCCGGGACCTCTGCGGAATCCTCCGCGGCGTTCTGCTCCCCCGGGCTTGACTCTCTGCCAACGCCTTCTCCCCTATTACCCCAAGCAGCTCCTCCTTCTGAAGAGGATGAACCATGAAAGGAAGACCGGTTAGTCCTCTAAACCGAAAATCTCGCCTAAAAAGGAAACTTGCTATTTATAGAAACCTGCTATAAATAGTAGCTGCCCCAAAAGGAAACTTCCTAAAAAGGAACTTTCCAAGAATGGAAACTTTCTTAAAATGGAAACCTGCCATTTCAGGAAAGTTCCAAGAATGGAAAGTTCCAAGAGTCAGGAGCTTACCGAGGTGGAAGACTCCTGAGCTGCGTCTTCCGGGTTTTGGTCTCCCGCTCCAGCACCGGTTTCCGCAGACCCTGCCTGTTGGACACTCCCTCTCCATGTGTCCGGTTTCACAACACTTAAAGCAAGCGCCTGCTTTACGGCTCTGAGCGGCTCATCTGCTTCTACCGGTTTATCTCTGGACCGCTTCCGGGAACCTTCCACTTTGGCTTCCCAACATTGATGAATGGGAGATCCGCAGAATACTGCAACTCCATCCTCCGATCTAACTAATTCGGTCTGCTGCCTTGGTCCGGTTAACTCCCCGGTTTGGTTCACCCCTCCGGTTTGATCACCTGATCCGGTTTGGATTTCTGTCTCGGTTTCCTCAGAACCGGTACCCGACTCGGTTTTCTCTTCGGTTCGATTTTCTCCATCGGTTTTCTCCTGTTTGGNTTCGATTTTCTCCATCGGTTTTCTCCTGTTTGGTTTCAGGGGTGGGTCCCACGGTTTCCTTCTCTCCCAAGGCACCGAAAAC
>OVAN01015784.1:0-11071 GCA_900406275.1 Anastatica hierochuntica
ATAATCGAATAATTTGTTTCAGTTTCAAGACAATAAAATCAACCAAAGAAATTAAAAAACCCACGAAAATTTCTACTTAACCAAAATAGATTTTGTTTTTAAAATAAACCCAGAAAAATCGGTTTTTTTTTAAATCAAACCAGAAAAAAAAACCGGACCAAATAAAAAAATTAAAAACCGAAAAAAACACCTAGCAACAACTAAAAAAATCTCCTAAGACTAAATACAACTAACCAGATTAAACAACCCAAGAAAAAGGGAAATGCCTAACCAAAAAAGAAGTTTGAAAAACAAACTTAATCCTAGCCTAATAAAACGAAACTAATGCTTAAACTAAGATGCAAAACAAACGTGATAATAATTAACAAACAGCAGCTATAGATTCTATCCTAAAGCAAAAGAATAAACACGTTGCAAGCGTCAGCGAATTCAGAAAGAATAAACACGTAACAAAAACACAGCAAGGACAAAATAAAAAAGGCCAATTCGACGATTGCAAGCTTCAAAGAGAAAGAGGTTATGATCACAACGAAAACATCAGGCTGGTCACGGTTTTAACAACCAAAACCGGAGCCACTCTCCACGAGATCACCTACAAAATACAATAAAAGATTAGTTCTCGATCCAACGATTAAAACCTGAACAGTAACCGGCGAATATTTCTCTGCAAAAAACAGAAAATATCAGCCTTAGTCGATCACAATAGGAACAAAACAAAACCAAACTTTTTTCTGAAAATATCCGAACAACAACAAAGGTAAAAGAAAAAAATCGAAATAAACAGAGGGAATAGAGCGATTTCTCCTTAGCCTTCAATGGTCAGAGTGGCTCTGATACCACATGATATGATCCTAGGAACAAACTCTAATTTTTTGAAGGCTGGAACTTGATGAATTGAGTTAGAGATGGCCGATGGGATGATGATTGAAGGAGAAGTGAATGATCGATGGGCTGATGATGACTTTAGGCGTGAGATGAGGCTGAGAGAGAGATGGGTTTTCGACACAACCAATGGATGATGACAAAGGCTGCTGGATAGAAGAGACTCTAGTTTAATAATGATCACAAAGAGACTCGGATTCAAGGAGCTTAGAATCGATTTTGAGAGAACAAACAAGTTGCTGGAAATTTTCTTTCTACGTTAATCTCTAAAGTGTTGCTGAAGACAACAAACAACTTAAATAGTAAGGCACAGGAGCCAAGGGTTTCGGCATACCCTAAAAGAAAGAACAGCACGTAGTCTAAATAAAACAACAAGTCATTTAAAAGAGAAAACAACAAGAAGTGTTAAAATAAAACAACACATAAAGATATAACTTTATGCGCCCCAACCGAGCCAAGAACTTATGTCGAATAGCATTATTGAAAAAGGAAAAATGCCCTGCCTCGTTAAAACCTTAAGAATGGAAAAACCCAATGTGGGACAAAACCCATTCCCTAAGGAAAGAGTACAGCTACACATTATCCTTTTGAGGTTATTCTAATAAGTCACTTGGCTCGTTGCACGGAATATGGGTGAATTTATTGTAGATTGCAGTTGCTTTTTGTTCACCCAATTCCGTGCTAAGCAAAGCTCGTACCTATTTAGCTAACTCCTTAGCTTTAGAACGTGTGATCCTCCCTTCCGGTTCAGGAACATCTTCCTCCGAGCTTGAGTTATCCATGATCATATCAAGTACCCAGACTGGTTGGCCAACCCGGTGGTCGTCAAGAAGAAGAACGGCAAGTGGCGGGTTTGCGTGGACTTCACCGACCTCAACAAGGCATGCCCGAAAGACTGTTTCCCTCTCCCGCACATAGATCGGTTAGTTGAGGCCACAGCTGGAAACCAATTGCTATCATTCTTAGATGCCTTCTCCGGATATAACCAGATACTCATACACCCAGATGACAGAGAAAAAACGGCCTTCGTGACCGACCGGGGACTCTACTGCTACAAGGTGATGCCATTCGACCTCAAAAACGTTGGAGCAACATATCAGAGGTTGGTAAACAAAATGTTTTCTTTTAGCTCGGCAAGACAATGGAAGTATACATCGACGACATGTTGGTAAAGTCATTATGCGAGGATGATCATGTTCGCCATTTGCGAGAGTGTTTCTCATTTCTTAACAAGTACGACATGAAGCTTAACCCGACCAAATGCACCTTCGCCGTTACCTCCGGCGAGTTCCTGGGGTACCTGATGACCCAGCGCGGGATAGAGGCCAACCCCAAGCAGGTCTCAGCTATCATGAACATGAAGTCGCCTAGCACAATGCGGGAGGTAAAACGGATCACTGGACGGATAGCGGCCCTGAGCAGGTTCATTTCCCGATCTACCGACAAGTGTCTCCCGTTCTACCAGAAGCTTCGCTCCAACAAGAAGTTTGAATGGGATGAGTCATGCGTAGAGGCGTTCACCCAATTGAAGACATACCTCACCACACCTCCAATATTGTCCAAACCAGAAACCGACGAAGTTTTGTATCTTTACATTGTGGTGTCCAGCGCGGCGGTCAGCGGAGTCTAAGTACGAGAAGAGAGCAACGAACATAAACCCATTTTCTACATCAGCAAGTCTCTGGCAGACGCCGAGACTAGATACATGGTGACCGAAAAACTAGCGTTGGTCGTGGTCACGTCGGCACAAAAGCTCTGCCCCTATTTCCAGTCTCACTCCGTAGTCGTGCTGTCCAACCATCTGCTCCGCACCATACTCCACTGCCCGACACAATTAGGACGTCTAGCCCGGTGGGCAATTGAACTAAGCGAATACGACATCGAATATAAGCCCCGAACTGCGCTGAAGTCGCAGGTCCTGGCAGATTTCCTCATTGAAATAACCCCAGAACCGAGCTCTGAAACAGAGGCCCCGGGTACCTGGACTCTACACGTGGACGGTTCTTCCTCCACCAAGGGGTCTGGCATCGGGGTGCAACTTGTCTCACCGACCGGAGAAACTATAGAGCAATCTTTCCGTCTCGCATTCCCGGCCTCCAACAACGAGGCGGAGTATGAAGCATTGCTTGCAGGGCTACGACTGGCGAAGGCAGTTCATGCAAAAAAGATTAACGTATTCTGCGACTCCCAGCTCGTCGCGAACCAATTCAATTGGGAGTATGAAGCTCGGGACGATCGCATGACCGCATACCCGAAGATGGTGCAAGCGGAAGCAGCAGCATTTGACGAGTTTTCCTTGACCAAAGTGCCACGAAAGGAAAACTCCGCCGCCGACGCGCTAGCCGCGTTGGCCTCCGCCTCTGCTGACAGTATTAGCCGTACAATTCTAGTCAAAACTCTGACCAAGTCAAGTATCAGCAAGATCCTGGCAGCACCGACCTCGGATACTTACGACGACCTATCAAACCTGCAGCACGCCATGGTACTTCATGAGGACGACCTCGGCGAAAACCCTGGCGCCATCGCTCTAGAAGGAATTGGGGAGGGGGAAGACTGGCGCAATGAGATAAGGAGTTACATCGCTGACGGCGACGTCCCACCTAACAAATGGCAACCTCGGAAGCTGAAGCAGCGAAGTGCATGCTACATGTTGTTTGAGGACAAGATCTTTCGCCGGAGCGACACGGGCATCTACATGTACTGTGTGCACGGCGACAAGGTCAAGCAGATAATCAAAGAGGTCCACTCAGGAGTTAACGGGAACCACGCCGGCGGCAGGTCGCTTGCACAGAAAATCCGCAAGCAAGGCTACTATTGGCCCACCATGGAGCGCGATTGTCTGGCATATGCCAAGAAATGCGAACGGTGCCAGCGACATGCCCCCATCATTCACCAGCCAATCGAGCTAATGAATTCAGTCATGACGCCATTCCCGTTCATGCGCTAGGCAATGGATATAGTTGGCCCGCTGCACAAGTCCGACAAAAAGCAATACCTGCTTGTTCTTACCGACTATTTCTCTAAGTGGGTCGAGGCAGAAGCCTACGCCAAGATTAAGGATAAGCAAGTCATCGACTTCTTGTGGAAAAACATCTTGTGCCGTCACGGTATCCCACATGCAATCGTTACGGATAACGGCTCCCAATTCACCTCAAAAGATTTCGAGCATTTTTGCTTCGTCTACAAAATCACAATCCAGTATTCCACACCCCACAATCCCCAAGGCAACGGGAAAGCTGAAACCACAAACAGGCGCATTGTCGAAGGCCTCAAGAAACGGTTGACTACCAAAAAGGACAGCTGGGCCTTCGAGCTGGATGGAGTCCTCTGGTCACACCGAACCACGCTGCGATGTGGCATGCAGCAGTCGCCTTATTCCCTCGTCTATGGTGTTGAAGCGATGAAACCCGCCGAGGTACGAGTTCCGACACTCCGCCGTCAGGTACTCGATGAACCCACCAATGACGAGTTATTGAGAATGAATTTAGATACGATTGAGGAGCAGCGGGAGCTCGCCTTCATCCGCCTTCAGGCCTACCAAAACCAGGTCGCAAAGTACTACAACAAGAGTGTTAGTCCACGCACTTTCCAAGAGGGTGACTTGGTCCTCCGACGGGTGGTCCAGAACACTTCCGATTACCAAGCTGGCAAGCTCGGCGCGAGCTGGGAAGGCCCTTACAGCATCACCAAAGCGCTGCACCCAGGGGTCTGCAAACTTCTTCGCATGGATGGCACGCTAGAACCTCGTCCGTGGAGCTCGGTGAACTTGAAGAAGTACTAATGCTGAAATTCATTTCTGCTTCTTATTTTTTTAAAAAAAAACAGGTCCCTTGAACCTCAATGTAATTGAATTACGGAAAGGCTTGATCCCTCCGGGGGTACGTAGGCAACCCATTGTGGGTACAGCTGTTATAATAAAAACACATATTCTTTGACTTGGTCATACTCAAAGTCCTTTTTCCTACGAAGCTCGGTTGTGTCGGCGCCCTGGCCAGGTTCCCCGACCTCCGAGTTAGCTGCGCGCTTCTCACAAGTTCCTGGGTGAAACAACACCATGGATGTGGAAAGGCAGCCTTTGGACGGTTCCCCACATCCCGGTATGACTTAAGCATACCTTTATAGGAAAGCCGGACCACGTCCGCAAAACACTTAAAAACCAGAGTCTCCCTTCTGTTGACGTAAGAGATCTAGAGTGTGGCACGGGGTAAGCCAGCAGCGCGCTGCGCCCAACAACAAGTCCTGAAACAGGGTAAGTCGGGGACACTCCTCGCGCCTATGTTCGCTACTAAAGATAAGAGTGAACTCAATGAGAGGGCCCTCGCGTTCCGCAAGTCGAAAAACTCGTGGTTGGAAGTAACATAACACCATAACACCAAAAAAGAAGCTCGGAGTCAAGATGTAAAAAAAACACAAAACCAAAATTTGAACACTTAAGCATCAACAAGATGCTTTCGTGTGCTTTAACTTAAGCATCAACAAGATGCTTTCGTGTGCTTTAACTTAAGCATCAACAAGATGCTTTCGTGTGCTTTAACTTAAGCATCAACAAGATGCTTTCGTGTGCTTTAACTTAAGCATCAACAAGATGCTTTCGTGTGCTTTAACTTAAGCATCAACAAGATGCTTTCGTGTGCTTTAACTTAAGCATCAACAAGATGCTTTCGTGTGCTTTAACTTAAGCATCAACAAGATGCTTTCGTGTGCTTTAACTTAAGCATCAACAAGATGCTTTCGTGTGCTTTAACTTAAGCATCAACAAGATGCTTTCGTGTGCTTTAACTTAAGCATCAACAAGATGCTTTCGTATGCTTCAACTTAGGCATCAACAAGATGCTTTCTTACGCCTTAACCTAAGCATCAACTGGTAAGCGTCAAACTAAGGTAGCAATGGATAGAGCTCTTGGTGCTTAGACAAAATGCCTACTCTCCAGAGAGCATTGCGAAAGCCAGAACCAAGTGTCAACTGCTCCGGGCTATGGCCCGCTGGCTAACCCGCAGGAGAGGGTCGGATGGGTTGAGATTGAGTAGAGAAGAAAGTCTTAACTTAAACTTAAAGAGAAAGCTGGATAAAAGCCCTCCCGGGCACCAAAAGTCAAGTTCAAAATAAAAGGAAAGCAGAGATACTAATAGAAACTAGCAAACGTCTAAAACAAATTACAAAAGAGAGTGATGAGGCCACAAGCGGCCTATTCTTGGGTTTCTTCACAGTCTTGGCGAGCTCGGAGGTGACACTTGGGGAGAGAACAGCAGTGTTGAACCCGAACTGATCAATCTGGAGGACTGGAGGAGCAGGTAGAGCATTGTTAATAGCAGCAGTTTCCGTGGAAGGCGCCAGGGCCGGAGCAGTTGGGATCATGGCGAGCTCGGGAGGATCAACGGCTACAGAGGAAACCTCAGCCTCAGCGGGAGCAGGAGTAGGAGCAAGGATTGCGGCCAGGGAAGATCCTTTGGAGATGTCTGATACCGGGGAAACCCGGAGGTCTTCAGCAAGATTAAGCTCAATGATGTCCATCTCATTAAGCTCATCGGCAAAACCCTCAAGGGTTGCCGTCATGTCCTCCCTCTCAACATCGAGGTCGAGCTCATTCCCTTTGGCCTTGCTCTCCTTGATCTTGTCAATAAAGTCAGCTCGGGCCTTGGCTTGAGATTTGCAAGAGAGCGTTCTCTTGCACAAGTCTGGCGTCCTCTATAGCCCGTTCAACCTTTAAGAAACGGGCCTTGTACTTGGCGGCGACCTCCTTCCTAGCCTTCTTGGAGGCCTTCCGAGCTGTCCTCTCAATTTGCGCCTTGAGGCGGGAGACCGTTTCTTCGTGAGCCTTGGCATCACAGTCATGACGCCACAACAGGTCGGAGAACTTCTTCTCCGCTGCCTCCAGCTTGGCATTTGTCCTCTCCTCTTCCCTTTGAGCCTCACTACGGGCCTCCTGCAGCTCGTTGAAGAGATCGTCGGCATTGGTCTTGGCCTCAACCAAGCGTTTTTCCATCTCCTCCATCCTCTTCTGGGCCTGCTCCTCAGAAGTCTTGAGCTTCCCGAGAGCTTGGGACCAGGATGCTTCAAGAGCTTCATTCTTGACTTCAACCTCAGCGACCTTCCGGGCCATGTCCTTCAGCTCGAAGTCCTTCTCATTGGCCAGCTTGACAGCCTTGCTGCGCATGCCCTTCTCGATGTCGAGAGCGTGGCGGTCCTGGAACCACAGGGACTTCATGCAGGCTAGCTCAGCCTCGTACTCCAGCCGAAGGCGGTTGAAGAAGCCCATTCCCTGGAAACAAGAAATTGGGAATCAGGAGGAAGTAATCAAATTTTAGGCAGTAGGGTCCAAGGAGGCTACCTCAGTGTAGCAGACACAGAACTCCTGGTAGGAGTCTAATTGCAGCTGGAAATTTTTAGGAGGAGTCGGGCTGTCGGGAAATTGGACACCTTCTAGGAACCTTACAACGGTCTCCCTTCTGTGTCCAAGGGAAGAAGGCTCAGGACGGTCAAACTTCAAAACATGGCCAGCATCCAGAAGCTAGGAAGAGAGGGTTGCGGGCTCCGAGCTCGCGGGAGGCCCTTTGTCTTTTGGCCTCCTAGGTTCTGACCTTGGCGGGTCAGAAGACCTCCTCTCTTCCGACCTCTGGCGGTCAGAAGGACCTCTCTCACCCGACCTGCTTCGGCCTGAGGATCTCCCCCCCCGGNTCGCGAGCTCGTAGATCCTTCTTGTCCGAGCTCCCAGCGGGCTCCGTGGCACTCTCCTTCTCCTTTCTCTTCTTGGCAAGGGAAGTCTCACGGCTTGAGGACGGGGCAGCAGCAGGAGCCTTTGCCGGAGGAGGAGGCATCAAGCTAGATACGACGGTCGGACCCACATTTCCAGGGGCCTTTTCGAAGATAAGAGCCCGCTCCCTGCTATCCGAGGGGTCAGGGACCTGGAGGTCGAGATGGCCTTCCTGTAGGAGCTGCTCTTTCTCAGCCCAAAGACGATCTTCTTCCTCCTTCCTGGACTTCTCTGCCAAGGCGCTTGCCTCAGCAGCCTTCTCGTCAGCTGCTCTCTTAGCAGCAACAGCTTTCTCCGCCTCGGCCTCCTGAGCGGCGACCCTCTCTTTCTCTGCCTTCTTGCGGCGGGCCTCAGCAGCCCACTGTTCCAGGTTCAGCATTTGGACCACGGGGCGAACCATAGCTGTGGAGGGCTGGATGCGTCGAGGAGATGACAGAGGGAATTTATCTGCTCTCGCTGTAACAACCTTAGCAGCAGCTCGGGCAATACGGTCAGGGTTAAAATAGGCCCATGCTCTGTTAGAAGCTCGCTTCAGAGAGGCTACTACTTCTTTGAGATCTACCTGGAGAGCGGGCTTCTTGCGTTCAGGAGCAACTGCAACAAAAAAACAGGCAGTTAGAGAGGAAAGAACAGGCCAACCATAGACAGAAGGCGACCTAAAACAGGTCGGCTACCAGGATCAAGGTTCCACATCCGGCTAGTGGAACCAAAGAACTGCTCAGGCAGTGAGTTGACGTCGGCTAAGACGTAGAAGTACGCCTGTTCCCAGAGGTCGCTTTTGCTCTCAGGGAATGTGATTAGCTGCGGACGACCAGATATGTAGAAATGCCCCGATTTAGCAGAGGCCTTGAAGTTGGTGAGAGGCTCAAGTAATTGGACCCCCAACTCCACATCTCTCTCCGCGGCAATAACCATCAGACCTAGGATTGTCTTGACAGTCCTCGCCGTTAGCTGGAAGAAGGCAATGGTCCGGCGCCGGCAGTACAGGACGAAGAGCTCCGGCAGGGGGAAGAAGAGGTGACTCTTGAGGAAGTAGGACTCGTAGAGGCAGAAGAAGCCTTCAGGAGGAGTCCAAGGCCTCTCAAAGGGAGTAGGAAGCTGGATAAACACCGAATCAAGGATCCCGCACTTCTCTCTCAAGGAGTTAATCGACTTGGGAGAACTGGAGGTCGGCGCAGCATTAAAAAATGGGACAGCAAGGGCAATGACCAACGGCACCGCCAGAATCGCGTGAGCAGGGCCAATCGCCTCAGTCTCACCTTCCCCTTCCATATTCAGAGGGGAAGAAGGGGCGGATTCTTCTTTCTCCTCATAATCCGGGCGGTAGATGGGGAGATCAACTGGAGAAGAAGAAGGAGAGGGCCTCTCGGCGAAGGACCCTTGGATGTCTCTGACCACACGCGATGGAGACACGGGGTCCTGGCCAGAAGTAGAGGCGGCTGCGGAGGCGGAGGAGCGCTTCGAGGGTTTCTTTCGAACTAAGGGGGCGATGGAATCCATGGAAGCTTTCGGCAGAATGAAGGAAACACAGAAGAGCAGGGATCGTAGGGAATGAATTGCAGCGGAAGACACAAAAATCGCAAAATAAAGCAAGCAAATAAGGAGAATAGAGAAAACGGAGCAAACATTTTATTTTTTTCTTCAAAGGAGAAGTCGAATCGCAATGACGAGAGAAGGCAAAAGGTCCCACCTTTTCAATGACACGTCCCTTAGGCGTGGTGACGTGGGCGGCGGATTAGACGCAACTGGGACCCACCGGCAAATCAAATCTTTCTAAAATCTCGCTAAACACAAGATCTCCAAATCAAATTATCAAATTTGCCGGTTCATTTAAGGTAATCTGGGTCGGTTAACTCCAAATCACGTCCAACCACAATCTTCTTGCCTTAAGAGGAGCTAATCAAGAGATCTTAATCCCAGGATCTCTAGCCGAGCTTCCATAAGCCAAGCTCTGGGGGGGCTATTGGTGGAGGTGGTACCCACCGTACCCGGTTCAGAGTAAATCGACCCAGGAGTCAATCTGAGAACCAAGGTGCTAACGGGTCATTGAGGCCCATTAAGGAGAAGCCGACCTTACTCACAAGAAGAAAGAGAGGCTCGATCGATTCAACCCAGAAGATGAATAAAAACTGAAGAATCAGCATTAATGAGAGGAGTTAATGCTGATTAATGGAGCAGTTACATGGAAGAGGGAGGATAAAAGGAGAAAGAGGAGCTCAAGAATGAGGATGAGATTCTTTTTCTTTGATTTTGACTAGCAGCTTTTGTAAACATATCTCTCAATAATCAATAAAATTGCACCTTTTATTCACACTGTATCTCAAATCATACACCCCATATTCTGTGTGGATTTCGTATTCAACAGTCACCATTTGCCAATTCAGCATCTATGAAATATGAAAGACCTTCTAAATGATTGGGAAATGTTTTGAATTGCAATTAGTAAGCCCTACATCTAAATAGTCCACATCAGTGTGAGAAAAAACATTGTATCAATATTTGTTGCCCATGAATTTATCCAATCTACATTTTACTATGTCGCTCTTGCGACGTCCTTTGAGGACATCAAATTTTCTCAAAGCGGGAATCAGTAAAACTGAACTATTGAATCATGTCTCTAAATGGCAAGAACTAGGCCTGGGCATTCGGGGTCCCATTCGGGGTACGGTTCGATTCCATTCGGATTTCGGATTTTCGGTACCATGTCTACAACTCCCATTCGGGTATTTTAACATTTTGGATCGGTTTCAGTTCGGATCCTTTCGGGGTCGGTTCGGGTATGAGTATTTAATCAAACCCCGAAATACCTTCGGGTTTTCAATTTTTTCGGATATTTTGTAGCTAAAGTAACTGTAAAATCCGAAGTAACCATATAAACCGAAAAAACTTATCATTCTAATTGTAATTATTGTGTCTACAAAACCAAACATCAAACTTAAAGTTAAAAGTTCAGAGTACAAACTACAAACATTAAACATCAAAGTCCAAAAGAGAAAGGGTAAAAGAGTTGAGACCAAGTCTTCCTTGTCAAACGACTTCAAACAGAATCTAAAATCCATATGACCATAAGACAAGTTCAATATCAAAATTGTTATTCATTCATATTCAAAAACAAAGAGAATGGAGTAAACATATAAACATCACATATTGACATACCTTTATCAAAAGATAAAGATGTTCCTTCCTCATATCATTTGTGCTCAATCATCTTGTAAACTTTGACTCTGAAACTCTGCAAACATATAATAAAAATACAATGTCAGTGTGTCAAAAAAATACAATGTCAGCAATGTAACAGAAAAAGAACCTTTCTCAAGCTTGTCGAGCATCTCAACTTCATCCAGAATTTATTCATTTGTAAATATCATTTCATGTATCCTCTTTTCAGCATGCATCCATTGCTTAGTGCAAATCAGAACCTCAAGCATGTAATGGGT
>OVAN01015785.1:0-11070 GCA_900406275.1 Anastatica hierochuntica
CCTGAGAACACCCTACGCCTAGCGTCTTCCCCAAATCGTTTTACAACTCGTTTTTACTTGTTTTCTTTCTTGCTTTCGAAATTAGTTTCTTCTTTCCAAACTTTCTTTATCGCTTTAGCCCGTTTTTGATTCATAGTTCTTCGTTCGACATTGGTCTTTGTGGATTTGATACCCGAACCACTACAACGTACTTAACTGTACGCTTGCAGTGATTTCTTGGGTGAAAACCTGAGCCATCANCTACCCTAAAAGGAAACTTCCTAAAAAGGAAAGTTACTACAAAGGGAACGTGCCCTAAATAGAACTTTCCTGAAAAAAAGAAACTTTCCAAAAGTGGAAACTTTCTAAAAATGGAAACCTGCCATTTCAAGAAAGTTCCAAAAATGGAAAGTTCCGAGAGTCAGGAGCTTACCGAGGTGGAAGATTCCTGAACTGCGTCTTCCGGATTCCGGTCTCCTTCTCCAGCACCGGTTCCTGAAGACCCTGCCTAGCGGACACTCTCTCGCCATGTGTCCGGTTTCACCGCACTTGAAGCAAGCGCCTTCTTCGCGGCTCTGAGCGGCTCGTCTGCTTCTACCGATTCTTCTCTGGACCGCTTCCGAAAACCTTCCGCTTTGGCTTCCCAACATTGATGCATGGTAGATCCGCAGAATACTGCAACTCCATCCTCCGGTTTAGCTATTCCGGTTTGCTTCACTGATCCGGTTATCTCCCCGGTTTGGTTTTCTATCCCGGTTTTCTCAGAACCGGTACCTGGTTCGGTTTTCTCTTCGGTCCGGTTAACTCCGTCGGTTTTCTCTGGTTCGGTTTCGGGTGTGGGTCCCACGGTTTATTTCTCCTCCACGCCACCCAAAACCCTAGGCTCCCCACCTTGCTTGCTCCGCAAGCTTCTGCCGCTGTCTAGGGTTTTTTCAAAAACTTGAGCCACCGCGAGCCCCTCCGACTCCGTTCAAGCCCTCGCCGTCACTCGACGCCACCTCTCGGTTCTCTACCTCACCACCGGAGCCGCCGACCAGCGCCACGAGACCACCCGAGACCGCGATCATGTCGTTTCTCGCCTCACGCCCCTCGGGTCGCGGCTGCTCCTCCACGATCACCACGGCCTTGCCTTCCTCCGACATCGCATCGCCTCCTCCGACGACTACGACGCTTCCCCCGGTCTTCGTAGCCCTTTCTAACGTCAAGGCCACCCCGTCTCAACCCTTCACCTTCTCGGACCCGTCCCACGTATCCACCGCCTCGCCGCTTTGGCTCCTCCTTCTCCTCTCCGCCACCGTGGCGCACGGCTCTCCCAAACCTCGCTCTCCTCCGCGGCGGCTCACCACTCCTCCTCCCTCATCTCTTTCTCGACTCATCATCTTCTTCTTCTTTTTTTTTTGAGTTTTGCGTGAGTGAGAGGAAGAGAGAAGAGAGTCGAGGCTTTTAGGGTTAGGGTGGGGGAAGCCGGGTCGGGTTGTCGGGTTGGGGCTCAGGTAGGATTAGTGGGTCGGGTTTGGGCTTAGGCTTAGGTTGGACCGGTTGTTACAGTTTCACAACTCAAAGAAAATTTTTTTTCTTTATTCAGGTGTTTTAGTGTACCTTACACTACACTAAAAGATTAGCTCCGCTTTTATAATATACTAGTGTGTGCCCTGTGCTATGCACCGGAAAATAGAATCGGCCCAAATGTGTTTTTTTGAACCTGATAAAATTCCTAAAGTATTCATATATTGATAATTAGATGTATTTTATGCATTTAGAATATCTTACGTCTACATGTTGAACAATTATTTACAAAGAAAGAAAAGTGTTTTGTCAAAGAAATAGATGATGTTGAACAAAAGAAAAGGATTAAAAAGGAAATCATATTTGAACTCAAAATTTCATATCTAAATATCAATACATGAATACTTTGGATAGAAGTAAAAATTCTCACATCCTAATTAACTTTTGATATGAATTCTCTAATGGTGGATCAAAGTAAAAGTTCTCCACTAATATGTGAGATCAACAATAGTTAGCAAGTTAAGGTCTCAAATTATTGTTTTCCTGTCACCAAAATAGCAAAAGTTTTAAAGTTTATATATGAAAATTTAGAAGGATTATATAAAAGATTTAAACATAAAAGTTAAAATATGATGTATTACCTTATCAAAAACTAACTCCACCAAACTAATGCATCGGAATTGCCATGGCCGAGTAACTCGAAATCGAAATGTGATCTTTCAAATTTGTGTAAAATGTAAATGATGAAAACAATATCTAGAAAAAATTGAAAAATGTACTCACAATGGAAGATGGACAATCATTACAGTAAAGTAGAAGAAACAAAACGCAAAAGAGAAGAAGAAGAAGAATACCTTTTGATAACGTAACTTTCAATTTTGTTTTTGTTTTGATATTTATTAAAGAGATAATAATCTATCGTGAAATTGAGTAGGTGAAAGTGGGGAGTTACATTTGGAATCGTGGAGATTGTGTGTTTTTTTTTGTAGATTTTCGGCGAGAAGATATTTAGAAACGACTATTTGAAAAAAATAAAATGAAAACGTAAGTTAATTTAGAATTTGATAACACGTGTCAAACACACAATTGCTGACAGACTTCTGCTTTATATAATAAAAGATTTCTTGAACAAAGAGATAAAATTGTAATCCTCTTTGTCTAATAAGAACTAAACACACAAAAGAAAGATACAAAAAAAAGAAAAAAACTTTTCTCTCGAAGTTTCTCTATTCTCTCTCTTTCTGCAAAACTAAACAAAGCTCCTCCAACGTTTTCGGCCGGCGTTTTGTCAGACCGGCTCACTCTTTTTGGTGTATTTGTAGTATTCCGACAATGTTCGTTTCTATTTCCGGCGTGTCTAGTTCTTTTTCCGGTTACTTTTGCTTGTTTGTAGTATTCGGTTGTCATGGTTTCGTTTTAGGATAAAGGCTTCTTCTTCCTCTTGCTTGAACTTCACTAGCTATCTATTTCTGTTTGTTAATAGTCGATTTTTTCTTTTAATGGTCCATTCTTCGTCTCTACGACGGTCACTATGACAGTTTAAAAATCCAATTCTAATATAGGAAATTTACTATTATGTAGGAAGAATTATAATAGACTCTCATAAGAATAAAGTTAGAATGTACATTGCCTTATATAGAAAATATCTAAGACCTAGTTTCCTAAATTAAGATAAACATAAATGTTAATAATATATTTCTACATAATGGTAAATTTTCTATTTTAAGATATTAACATATTTTTTTAATATTTCCAAATTTTCATCTTGATCTTCGTCGATCTGATGATCTCTCAATAGCTTTGGAGTGGGAACCCTCTAAATGAGAGATTAAATCGTAATTATTACTACAGGAAAATGATGGCTTTGCTCTAGCAAGTCGAGGCAAGGAAGAAGGAAGGGATGGAGAATCACTAAAGCAGGAAAGATCATAAGAAGTCCTTGTTGTTTCGCCGGAGTTTGATTAGCTTCCGACGTATTTGGAACGGTGATAATGACAAGATGGCTTAATCTAAGCGGTGAACGTTGCTATTAGTGTTTGGTTTAGTATAAACCATTTGGTTTAGTTGGTTGTTATAACCGGAAATGTTTAGAAGAAACTATAAATGTATATTACTCTTGTTGTAACAAACTTGACAATTAATGAAAACAGTTTCTTCTTCATTTCTCTTCTTCCTCTTCTTCTCTAGCTTACACTTAGATGGTATCAGAGCTCGAGCTCAGAAAAGCTTGATCGATTCGTCCTCTGCTTTCGTTTTCCTTCTCTGTTTGACCTTGATTCTTCCGATCATTCCGTCGGAGAATCCTCTGCGATTCAATTGATTATTCCGATTGATTTGAATCTCAAAAAATCAAGCATCGTCAATGGTGTTTGTTCGAAAAGTTACTCGTCGCAACAAAGCGAACACATCGGCGACCAAATCAGTTTCATCACAAAATGTTGAATCACCATCGTCATTGATGTCTTCGTATGCTTCTTTGGATAGCATTCATTCACCTTTCTACCTCACGAATGGTGACAGTCCTGGATTAGCTATTGTATCAGAGGTACTTGATGGTTCTAACTACGATACATGGAAAATAGCTATGACTATAGCCTTAGATGCTAAAAACAAATTAGCGTTTATCGATGGTTCTGTTGTTAGGCCAGAGGAATCGAATCCTGTGTTTAGAATCTGGTCAAGATGCAATAGCATGGTTAAGTCATGGATATTGAATACAGTCTCTAAGCAAATTTATAAAAGCATTTTGAGATTCAATGATGCTAGTGAAGTTTGGAAAGATCTTGCTACAAGATTTCACATCACGAATCTTCCTAGATCATATCAGCTATCTCAACAAATTTGGTCTCTTCAACAAGGTTCTATGGATCTTTCAACATACTATACAACCTTAAAGACATTATGGGATGAATTGGATGGGGCTGAATGTGTTGAAACATGTCATAATTGTCGTTGTTGCAAGACTGTGGATAAAAAGGCAGAGCATACAAAGGTTATTAAGTTCTTAGCTGGATTGAATGAATCATATGCTGTCATTAGAAGCCAGATCACAATGAAGAAAAATGTTCCAGATCTTGCTGAAATATACAATCTTCTGGATCAAGATCACAACCAAAGGAACATTATGCCTGTGACTAATGCTACTGCTTTTCAAGTTTCTGCAGAAAACTCAAGTGGGGCTTTAGTAAATGTAGCTCACTCTACATACACTCATAAACAGAATCGTCCCACTTGTTCTCATTGTGAATACTTTGGTCATTCAGTTGACAAATGCTACAAGATTCATGGGTATCCAGTTGGTTTCAAACACAAGCAGAAATCTCAACATATGGACAAAAATGCATCTTCAGACAAACAATCTAAGGGAGTAGTTGCTCAAGTTTCTCTTGGAGACTCAACAGATTTGAATCAATCACTGTCTTCCATACTTAATACTCTATCCAAAGATCAAATTCAAGGTGTTATATCATACTTCAACAGTCAACTGCAGACGAATATTTCTACCTCAGAACAAGGCAATAATATTGCTTCTTCATCTGGTGAACTATGTTCTGGTGGATCTATTACTGCTTTACCTGGTATGTCATTCTCTAACTCTACACTTTACTTTGTTGGTGTGTTGAGAGCTACGAGAAACACTTTGTCTTCTGTCTCCTGGATTATTGATAGTGGTGCTACACATCATGTGGCTCATGATAAAAATCTTTTTGTGAGTCTCTCTGAAGTTGGTCAGTCATCTGTGGCTTTGCCTACTGGTTTAAATGTAAAAGTTGCAGGAAGTGGAGTCATCAAACTGAACAATCAAATGATTTTAAACAATGTTCTTTATATCCCAGACTTCCATCTTAATCTCCTGAGTATAAGTCAACTCACTAAAGATTTGGGATATAGAGTATCATTTGATCAAGATTCATGTGTGATTCAGGATCCTTCCAAGGGGTTGATGATTGGTCAGGGTGAACAAATTGCTAATCTTTACATTCTGGATGTGGCTTCAGTGAAAGAAATGTCTACCTCTGAATTCTCTTTTTCTACAAATGTTGTTGTTGATCTTGGTTTATGGCATAATAGATTGGGTCATCCATCACTGTGTAAGACTCAATCTCTCACCAATGTACTTGGTTTCAAGAGTTCTAATAAAGAGTCTTTCCACTGTGGTATATGTCCTCTTGCTAAACTAAAACACTTGCCATACAACTCAAACAACAACATGTGTAAATCTGCTTTTGAACTGCTACATATTGATATATGGGAGCCGTTTTCAGTGGAAACAAATGAGGGATACAGATACTTTCTCACGATAGTAGACGATCATACCAGAGTAACCTGGATATATCTCATGAAAACAAAGAGTGAAGTACTTAAAGTTTTTCCCACTTATCTGAAAATGGTGGAAAATCAATATAATGTTAAGGTAAAAGGAGTCAGGTCTGACAATGCACAAGAGTTGAAGTTTACAAAACTTTACAAAGAGAAGGGTATAGTTGCTTATCATTCATGTCCAAAAACTCCAGAGCAAAACTCTGTGGTTGAGAGGAAGCACCAGTACATCTTGAATGTAGCAAGATCCTTAATGTTTCAGGCTAATCTACCCTTTGAGTTTTGGGGAGATTGTGTTCTCACATCAGTCTTCTTGATCAACAGACTACCATCTCCACTGTTGCAAGATAAATCTCCTTTTCAACTATTGAATTCAAAGTTACCAGATTACAGACTTCTCAGGGTATTTGGATGTCTCTGCTATAACTCAACTTCTTCTAAACAAAGACATAAGTTTCAACCGAGATCTAGACCTTGTGTTTTTTTGGGCTATCCAGCAGGCTACAAAGGTTACAAAGTGATGGATTTGGAGCCTAATGTGGTTTATATCTCCAGAAATGTGACATTCTATGAAGATATTTTCCCATTTGCTCATGAAAAGAAAGAAGCTGAGGTTGATATATTTTCAGACTATATCAGAAATGTTTCCTTGCCAGACACTGCACATCAATCTAAAAGGACTTCAAAGAAACCAGGATACTTGCAAGATTACTATTACAATATGACAGCAACGGATATACCTTATCCTTTAGCAGCATATTTGACATATGAGAAGTTGTGTGATGGATACAAGGATTATATCTGCTCTGTCAATCTACATTCAGAACCAAGAACCTTTAAACAAGCTAAGCGGTTTGATGAATGGATTTTGGCTATGAATGAAGAGTTGCAAGCCTTGGAAAACGTGGGAGATATGTTCCTTACCTCCTGACAAGCATGCCATTGGATGTAAATGGGTTTACAAGGTTAAACTTAATTTTGATGGTACTCTTGAAAGGTATAAGGCACGTTTGGTTGCAAAAGGTTATACTCAAGAGGAAGGGATAGATTTTGTTGAAACCTTCTCACCAGTGGCTAAAATGACAACAGCTAAAACACTTTTGGCTGTTTCTGCAGCTAAACGTTGGTCTCTAACTCAGCTTGACATATCCAATGCTTTTTTGAATGGAGATTTGGATGAAGAGATCTACATGACTTTGCCACCAGGTTACACACCTAAACAAGGAGAAAGTTTACCTCCTAATGCAGTTTGCTTGTTGAAGAAATCTTTGTACGGATTAAAACAAGCTTCAAGGCAATGGTTCTTAAAGTTTAGTACAACTCTGCTTGCTCTTGGTTTTCAGAAATCACAAGTTGATCATACTTTGTTTACCAAGAAGATTGGAGGTAAGTTTGTCGCTGTCTTAGTCTATGTTGATGACATTATCATCGCAAGTAATGATGATGGAGAGGTTGAGACACTAAAACAGAACTTGAAGTCTACTTTCAAGTTGCGAGATCTTGGTGCTCTTAAATACTTTCTAGGCCTGGAAATTGCTAGGTCCAGTTCAGGGATTATCATTTGTCAAAGGAAATACACTCTGGAACTATTGGAAGATGCTGGTCTTTTGGCTTGTAAACCAGCTTTTATTCCTATGGATCCCAGTATAAAGTTGTGTCAGGATGGTGATGAGCCTTTACTTACAGAGCTAGAGATATTTCAGAGAATAGTTGGGAAGCTTATGTATCTGACTATTTCTAGACCAGATATCACTTATGCAGTGACTAAGCTGTGTCAATATGCCTCTGCTCCAAAGGATTCTCATCTGCAAGCGGCCTATAAGGTGCTACATTACTTGAAAGGAACTATTGGGAAATGAGTTTTTTACTCTGCTTCTTCTGATTTAGTTCTTCAAGCCTATACTGATGCTGATTGGGCGTCGTGTGTGGACACTAGAAGATCTACATCAGGTTACTGCATGTTTCTTGGCAAGTCTCTTATATCGTGGAAGTCTAAGAAACAACAAACTGTTTCATTATCTTCTACTGAATCTGAATACAGAGCAATGGCATTTGCTAGTAAAGAAGTGGTTTCTCTTGTGAATTTACTTAAAGAGTTGCAGGTATCTCAACTGAAACCTGTGGCTTTTTATTGTGATTCTCAAGCAACACTTCATATCGCTAACAATCCGGTGTTCCATGAGCGAACCAAACACGTGGAGTTGGATTGTCACAAGGTACGAGAGTTGTTACTTTGTGGTTTAATTAAAACTCTCTATGTCAAAGCAGAGCAACAACTAGCGGATGTGTTTACTAAACCACTTCATCCTGCCTTGTTTCACAAGATTATTGGCAAGATGTCTTTATCTTCCATATACTCGCCATCTTGAGGGGGGATATTAGTGTTTGGTTTAGTATAAACCATTTGGTTTAGTTGGTTGTTATAACCGGAAATGTTTAGAAGAAACTATAAATGTATATTACTCTTGTTGTAACAAACTTGACGATTAATGAAAACATATTCTTCTTCATTTCTCTTCTTCCTCTTCTTCTCTAGCTTACACTAAGAGTTGCATTGAAAGTGCTTGGACGCGTGGAGAAATCCAACGGAGGAGATAATACCGCGTGGACATTTATTAGTCACATAATCTCATGCTTATTTTTAAATTTTTGTCGTATCTTTAAAGCTAATCTTTTTTTTGTCATCGTAGCCTAGTGGCAAATAGTTCCTCTCACTAGATGCAGATGCAGGGTTCGAACCCTGATTTCGTGAGATGGATGCAGAGGTGGTGCAACCACTGGCCCACTTGCTCCTCTCATCTTTAAAGCTAATCTTGTTTTTCTGCTTTTGTAAAACTTATCTCCATCTAATAAAATGTCATTTGCGACAAAAAAAAAACACACAAAAGAAAGATAAAAAGGTAAAATCGCATAAAAAACCTTCAAAATGACATCTACTAACACTTTAAACCTTCATAATATAAAGGTAACATAATAAACCATCAGGATGACAATTTTGTCATATTTAACCTTGAAGATGACTCCCGCGTGTGCGCCGTCTTTTATTTTAACGGAAAACTCAACGTTGTTAATAATATTATTAAAATATTAATAAAAAATAATAACTAAATAAGAAAAAAGAATAAAAATTCAAAAATCAAATAAAAATTCAAAATTTAGTTAAAAATTCAAAAAAAATTCAAAAAATATAAAAAATATTCAAAAAATTCAAAAATTCAAAAAATACATAAAATATTCAAAGTATTAAATTATAATTTTAGAAAAATATTTTAAAATATTACAAATTCATAATATGTATAAAAATTCGAAACATTAGCTTAAATTATGGATAATAATTTTAAAGTATATTAAAATATTATAAATTTAAAAAATAAAATATTAAAATATTTATTAAATCATTGGGCTTTGTTAATAATATTATTAAAATATTAATAAAAATTAATAAATAAATAAGAAAAATGAATAAAAATTCAAAATCAAATTTTTTTTTTAGTCAACTGAGATAGATAGATTAAGGGAAAAATAGTCTTACAACGAAACCCAGAGAAGATAAAAAAGAAAGAAACTAAAAACAGAGAGCAGGCAAAACAGAGCCAAGCCACACAAAACCAAACACACAGGTTGCAAAAGCAGTAAAAGGCACACACAAACCAGCAACTATACACATCAGGAGCAAAAGCAAATTACACAGCAGCAGCCATGCGTGGTTTCTCAGCCTCAACAATTTGCACCAGCCAACTAGGGGTTCCCGAAGCAACATAGGATTGGCGACGATCCTCCATAGTAACACTACGAGCCACAAGGAAAGCACTCCTATTCGACGCAACTGTTTCCACAACACAGGACCAATCACTGATGCGTTAAAGAGATATCAACAATTCGGCGCCATAGCCTTTAAAAGCAGGCCAATCCACAGGATTTATCGCAGCTCCAATGAGTTCTTTCGCTTCACACGCAACAATAACACGGGAAATACGATTGCTTCCCATTCTTTCAATCGCCCAAAGGAGACCAATATGCTTCGCTTCAAGTAATGAATCAATATTGCTAAAAGCTCGCCGACTATGCAATAATACTTTGCCATCAGAATCACATAAAAGCCAGGATGCACCACCTAACTTCTTCTTGTTGGACCAAGACACACCAACGTTACACTTAAGCCAGGAGACAGGAGGAGGGAGCCACGTACTTGTCTGCACAGAAGAGTGAGCTCGAGGCGGCGTGGAAGCAGGCTGTTGCGCTAAGGTCCATTCCTCAACATCTCCATAAATCTTCTTAATACTTTCTAGTACCCCAAATTGTATCCCATCAAACACCAGCTTATTCCTGTTCTTCCATAAGATCCATAGGACCCAGGGAAAGATCTTGCGGTTTACAGGAGGGAGCAGAGGAGAATCATAAAGGCGCAGCAAATAGTCCATGTTAACAAAGATAGCCGTCGGGTGAAAACCATTCTCAGGAAAGGGAATGTTCATCATAGCCCATGTCTGTCTGGCTTTTGGGCAGGAGAAAAGGATATGGTTAATACTCTCACCATCAAAACCACACATCTGACAAGTAGGATCAACTCGCAAGCCTCTCTGGTTTAACGTTTCAGCGACACTTAGTGCGCCACTTAAAACTTTCCAAAGAAAGAGCTTGAGCTTAGGAGCAGTACATAGCTTCCACACTTTCGCTTTCAAAGGATTCACCGATGGTTGTACCTCTGATTCACGAATAAAATCAAAGTTATGAATCTGATTACTCAGCCAATAACCGGACTTAACCGAATATACACCATTACGATTATGCTTCTACACCCAGAAATCATCACTATCCATCGAAAGCTTCATAGAGAGAATTCTCTGAACATCTCCAGGGAAAAACAGGTTTTCCAGTTTATCCCGATTCTAGCGAGCATTCATGGGATCGATGAGATCCTTGACTAAAAGATTCACCTCTATTTGCCGATTCTTAATCCAAGGCCTGTGCATATTGCCATCCAGAATCCAAGAATCATACCACACCCTTGTAGAGTTGCCATTGCCAATCATCCTCCTGAGACCTTTAGACAACAGTTCTCGACCATGTAACAGGCTGCGCCAAGCGAAGGAGGGACTCTTACCAGAGGAGGCAGATAAGAAATCATCATCAGGAAAGTATCGACTCTTCATAATCAAAGCCGCCAGGCTATTAGGTTCTGATAAAATACGCCATGATTGTTTGGCTAACAAAGCCTGATTGAAAAGCTCAATATCCTTAAAACCCAATCCACCATTCTCTTTA
>OVAN01015786.1:0-11070 GCA_900406275.1 Anastatica hierochuntica
AACAATACTCCATGTTTATGGATCGAGAAACTTCCGACGTTGATCTATGGATCCTGTCCCAACGCGAGGACGAATCTCTTCGAGATTTTATGTCAAGTTTCAAATTAGTGATGTCGAGAGTAAGTGCGATTAGCGATAAAGTTGCGGTAGACGCCCTCCGCAAGACGCTCTGGTACAAGTCAAAGTTCATAAAGTGGATTTCTCTCAAAAAACCACAAACAATCCAGGACGCACTTCACAAAGCAACGGATTTCATAATCATCGAAGAAGAAATAAGGTCCTATCGCAGAAGCATAAGTCGTTGAAGGTGTCCTCGAAAGACTATGTCCCACAACAGAAATCCAAAAAGAAAACTCCCCGAAATGACAAGTACGTTCACCACGAAGGAAAAGACCTTCGAGGCACGCATAGCTATGCCGTGAACTCCTAATCTGACAGGGGAGAACTTTTGGGAATACCTAGACGCGGAACGCATCTTACGACGAGAATGCCTTCTACAAGTTCCATCAGACGAAAGGTCATTCCACTGCGAACTGCAAGATTCTCGGAGCGAGACTAGCAGCAAAATTACTCGCATGAGAGCTCTCAGAGGTGACCAGCGTCAAAGATCTAATACGCGATACAAACCGCCAACTTGAGATCGACAAGACACTCCCGCGTGACGTCGTTCAAACAGACGCGGAACGAGGAAGAATACGTGATGACAAAGGCAACGACGCCAAACATCGCATAGTGAATATGATCATCGGTGGGCCCCAGTACTTCTTTGACACTGTCTCGTCGATAGAGAACTACATCCGAAAGGCAGAATCGAGCGAAAATTGGTCTACACCACCTGACACCGTGGGCAACGCTATCACCTTCGAGGAACACAAAACTTTCGGGCTTGATAAACCCCACAACGATCCTCTTGTGATCGACCTCGTCATCAGTGACCTCGAGATTGCAAGGATTCTCGTTGACACAAAAAGCAAAGTTGATATCCTCTTTCTTGACACCCTTAGTAGAATGAACATCGACTTATCCGAGGTCACACCCATGACGAGGCCACTCACAGGATTCTCTGGCTCAACATCTATGATTCTCGAAGCTATTCAGCTTCTGGTGGTAGCCAAGGATGTCACGAGAATCATTCATTTCGTGGTAGTCGACCATCCCGCTATCTACAACGTGATCATGGGAACACCATGGATAAACTCCAAGAAGGCAGTCCCATCCACATACCACCGGGGTATTAAGTTCTCAACTCCCTACGGAATCGATGTAATCTGGGGATGCCAAAAACAGGCACGACTTTGCTTCCTGGCCGAATATAAGCTGAAGCTAATAGCAGCAACACCCATGGTCAATCCAAAGCGTGCAAAGATAACTCAGCCAACAACTGAAAACGCTTCTGCAAAAGACGATCCAGAATCGTCAACACAGGTAACGGCTTTGGGAGAAAGAAACGAGCACCCTTCCGAGTCCAACGCTCTTGAAAATATAACACTCGCGGCATCGAAGGAAACCGTCGACCCAACCACAGTCTCCAAAAACTTAAACGGCCGACGCATCCCTACCAAACGAGTAGTCAATCCTAGTGACAAACTGAACTACGAGACGACTTGATCCTCGAAAGAGGTACATAGGCAGCTCCTCGAAAAAGGAGTTCAACTGTCCCCTTCCTTTAAAAAGGGGAGGGGGAGTGAGTGTATGTGTATTCGTACACTCTCACATTTTCAAAAAAAATATCCGCCTTGTACTCGATATTTTTAAAACTTTTTCGATAATAAGAAAACGCAATAAGATTTCTAGCAAGTCTCGCAATACTCTGTTATTGCAAAAACACTTCGTCTCGCATTTCATTTCGCAGCTACCATAGCAATCCTCGATTCGCTAAAAATGCCCAAGTAACATCGTATAACCCGAAAACAGAAATCATATGACAGAACCATATCCTTCTTAACGAACTTCGACTAAAACATGCTCCTTAACGCATTGCACTACTAAACGGAAATATTTTCAGGAAAGAGCGAGACGTCGCAAATTTCCGAAGAACACAATACCGAACTCAATCAAAAACAGTATGACTGTGACTATAAATTACAAACGAGCACTCGCTCTTACACTATACTCGTCGCTGGCCCCGACGAGTACATAAGCCGTCTTAAATAAATGCACTTGACCTCTCTCGAATTGGTCCTCGTACATCCGACTAGGATAATAGCGCGCTATAAAAGAAATCCAAAATTTTGGTCAGCACTTCCAGGCGACTTAGAAATTGTCTCTGAAGAGATGCTCGATTCCGACCAGACGAGTCGTATAAGCCGAGAACATATCGCGGACTCTAAATCGATACAGAATCAGGTTGAAATAGTAACGGGATACGTAAGCCGGGATTAGTCACCGCACCCCTTAAAACCGAGAGTAAACCTAGGTCTTGCCCTAAACCCAGGACACTGGTCTCTAACATCTCTAGGCATGATATCTAACCGATACGAGAATCTTAAACCATCTCTCTTCGTTCATATCAAATCGCTCAGGAAATATCCCGGAATCTCCTAACACACTAAAATGAGCAACACATAGAACAATTAACAAAAAGAGTTAGATACGAGATGACAACTCGTATTCTTCCCTCTACNTCGTTCACTAACATAGAAACCGCGAGAGCGGCGGGGATTCGAAGCCACAGATGGCCAATCCCATTAATCTAAAATGGCCACGCTCGGCCTAAACATACGCAAACGGCCACACGCGGCCAGAAAAAAAAACTAACAATAAGAAAGGGAACATATTCCCGCTACGAAGAAACTGGATATAAAAAACTCGTTTACATCGGATGGGTTCAGGTACTTATCCACCGCATCTTCCTTACACCGAACAGAGTAACCGACTTCCTCCGGATCCGGAGAAACAAAAATAGGATCCAGTGACTCTGAATCCTCCCTCCGATTGAAGGATTTAAGAATCCACGTTCTCACACCTATGATCGGTCAGCCCATCTGTCTAGGCATGATAGGTGTAATCGGAATCCTGGGTACGTCGCAAAGAGCCCACCGAATCACAGCATTCTCGAAACTCTCAAAAGGATTAACACGGGTACTTATACTCGTCAAAGTCGGTTGTAAACTGGGTTGAACGTTTGGCTACGACTGAATCTTGTCGAGCGGATAGCTTCGCCTCTTCAGCCTGTCGAGACAAGAACCCTCCGTCCAGAGGTATCTGAACCTCGCTCATTGCTCCTTCGGTGATCGCCAAGGCAAGATCCCTGTCGTAAACGCCCATCAATGAATCGAGGGAGCTCGCAGTCTTGGCATAACACGCCTGAGAATCGGTGCGCGAAGCCGGATTCATTCATGGCATCCGTGATCCCACGACTTGATGAACTTTCTTTGCTTTGAGCCCGACGCCGGAGGTAACGCAACGCTAAGGCTTTCGCCTCCCTAGCCTTCTTCTCCTTGAAAAACGAACTCGTAGTCTTTCCGATACATCTCTTGAGCTCACCGATTCGAGCTTCCAACCGAGATAACTCAAGAGAACGAGCACCATCTAAACCAAAAATGTCTCGCTGGAAAACAATTCGTAAGAACCTTAACTCCAGGACGAACTACGAAAGGCTTGATCCCTTCCACAAGGGTACGTAGGCAGCCTCTATGTGGCGTAGCCCCAATCTTATCACATTGCAATACTCCACGGGATCTTCTAGAATAATATAATCGACATAACTTTTTGAGAAAGGAAAAAGCACTCTTGGCCGTAAATTCCGATTAAACACACATCACTCGCCCGCAAGAATTATTCCTAAACTTGCGGACTGGGGGGCTAACTGTTGGTGTCAAAACGATCATCGCGAAATCAACGTCCAAGATTGCATCTCTAATCAAACTTACTCAGAAACACGACCAATGTCTAGACTTATCATCGTCTAGACTTAACGACATATAGATTTACCATTGTCTAGACTCACCGTAGTCTGGACATAACGTCGTCTAGACTTATCATCATCTAGACTTATCGTCGTTTAGACTCACCGTCTTCTAGACTCGCTGTCATCTAGACTTACTATCGTCTAGACTCATGGTCGTCTAGACAAGTCTCCGAGCGACGAAAAGTCATCCAGATCGACTCTTCTCGACCAAATTACGGAACCTCGCGTATAGCTAATCGTGGACAATCACTCAACGAAGTTCAGCCATCCACAAACCATTAAGCACCGAAACACTAAAGTTAACATCCGAGGTTTCCGAATAACTCCCAAAAGATCCCGAGATTCGAGTTTAGGAACGATACGAAACCACCGTATGCATCAGATAACCGAATCGATTCGGAGAAACATCCAAACGGGACGTCTGTCTTGGCGCCAATTGGAACCAAGGCCAAGACGGAGCGTCTGTCTTGGAGCCAATTGGCGCCAAGGCCAACACGGAGCGTCTGTCTTGTCGCCAATTGGCGCCAAGGCCAAGAGGGAGCATCTGTCTTGGCGCCAATTGGCGCCAAGGCCAAGACGGAGCGTCTGTCTTGGCGTCAATTGGCGCCAAGGCCAAGACAGAGCGTCTGTCTTGGCGCCAATTGGCGCCAAAGCCAAGACGGAGTGTCTATCTTGGCGCCAATTGGCGCCAAGGCCAAGACGGAGCGTTTGTCTTGGTGCCAATTGGCGCTAACACACGGACAACGTTCAGCCTTTATCCGTTGACTGAACCACATCTCTCGTTTCGAATCATAATTTGATCATCTCTCGTTTCGTCTCGATTGGAGTTTTGGTCAAGCCCGTTGCGACGATAATCATAAGGATTCATCCTTCCCGTGGGATTCTGTATCGATCGTATAAAACGAAGACGGTTAACTTAAACACCGGAAGAGTCTAAACTATACGATCGGTCCCACCATTCCACAAGACTATCACCGCATGATCTTACGAGGAATGGTTTCTCCGAAAGAAATCGTAAAAGTCACTTAGCCGCGAAACGACCCTAAAGAGCCTAAACCACGATAATAGTCTACTTATGATTTCGGACAAGAACCGGGCCATTTACAATGATGGTTTACTAGGGTTTCGCGCTTAAAGTCAAGATTCGAGATAAATACGGAAAATCGAGAAGATAAGGAATGATCTCGAAAAAGGATATACGCGAATCAAGGAAAAGGAATATTTCCACGAAGACATAAGCACGAATCGAGGACGAAAAAGGAAACGAGCCAAGCCCACGAAGATCTATATAAAGGGTGCGAAGATTGATGAGTAAAGGAGACAGAAATTTCGAGAGGACTTCTCGGCATTGCAAAACACTTAGAAAAAACTAGGTTTTCTTATCATTTGTATTCGTTAGCGAGCTGCGTCTCAACTAGGTAACGAGTCTACGCTGTAGTTCTAGGGATTCTTCGCCAGCAGATTTTGCGGCCACGGCTTAAAAACCGGTTGCGCACGCTCAGACCACGAATTCGAATAAGATCCCTCTTTAATTTCTTCGTTAACTGTGTTTGACGAGTTGTTCTTCGTTTATTTTCATATTGTTCTTCGTTTATGATTCTATTTAGATCTACGATATACTTTTGTATTCATATTGTTCTTCGCTTACGTTTTACTTATCCGAATCCTGTTACTTTATCGTTGTTATATGCATCTCGCTTCGCAATCTATCTCGTATTGATTCCATCCTGTCACATCTTCGTTTCGTAGTTTGAATCTTATTTACTTCAATATCGCAGTCTGTTTTCGTATATAATTTACTCATGATTTCCATCTTATTGTCTTCGTAGTTTAGTTTCGTAATCTTAACATAAATTCTCGAATTCATCGACTGATCTCGTCGCTTTTTCGCCACAGAGAATCCGTGAACCACATAACATTGACAGTGTGAATTTAGTTTCCCACAAAAATGTTTTAAAACGACTCAAAAATAACGAAAAAGAATCAAAAACAAAGAAAAAGAAGCATTAGTAACAATAAAAATCTCGCAGAACTTAACTTACACCGTCCCAGTTAAAATCAAGTGAGGAACATTCTGAAAACTAATGTAAAAGATAGGAAATAGGAGTTACTAGGCTGTTGTCGAAAATATGTAGAGTTAGACGGCCATTTTTGATGTTTTGGTAAACAGAAATGAAGAACATTTGTCCGTTTTTGCAATCTGGAAGACTACTCCGACCAAACTGAAAAATGACTACAAAATAGCAAATATTGTTAGCAAAAATGAATTATAAAGGCTGAATCTCATACCAATATTGTTGTTGCTCAGTTTGGTCTCTTCAAAATGCTCAGTTTGGCTCATCTTGATGAGAAATTAGGCTGGTGCGAATCTGACAGTTCCAAGGCTGGTTTTTCTTGAGAAGCAACTTATTCATATGCTACTAAGTAGTAAATTTTCAATTTGAAAGATTGGTTCGCGTGGCGGAGCTTGGTTTGGTCTTGGCCAAGGTTTTCTTTGGTTTATAGCCAATCTGGCGCTCCAAAATGAAGTATGAGCACTTCGAAATCTGCTTTGGTTGTTATTCATAAAATTCCCACTTTATCTGGGCATTTTCAGTAGTAGGACTTGGTTCAACTTCTAGATAAGAGTTTCAGAGAAACCAAATTCGTCGGTTTTGTGTCCCATTGAGCCAAAAGTCGATGAAGATCTCTGCAGCCTCTTTCTCACGTTTTTCTGAAGGTATTTAATGATACTCAGCTGGCGTGAAAGTTTGTTTAGCTTAGATCGCTCTTTAGATGATCCGGTTGTGGTCTTTGTTCCTTTGATCACATTTTCGATCCTTAGGATGTGGATAACGAATGGCTCTGCCTTGACTGGATCACTCATAGTTTCAAAATAATCTTCATTCTGAACATAATACTCCTTGGCATGAATTAAAACTGCAGTTCTCTCTTGAAGTTCCTTTGAAGTCTTTGTGTTCAAGGGTCTTTTTTAAAAATTTAAAATGCCCACTAGATCCTTTGAGAGATGCTGGAAAAAACTTAGTTGATTTCTTGCTTGGTGGAAATAAAATGGCTAAGATGTAATAAAATGCTCGGCTTAGGCTCCTTGTAGCTTCAAGTGTGTATCCTTGTGTTCTTGAGGTTCCAAACCTGAAAATCACCATTAAATTGTATATAAATGTTAATTTTACTTGGTTACCTTGAAAGCTTTGAGTTTATGAATGATCCGGCCAAGAAAATGTGAAAATTGGACATTGAACAATGTTTTTTCGCCCAAAAGCACGTACCGGTGGGTAATGAGATGGTCAAGACGTGGAAATGGGTTGTCGGGATGGGTTGAGGCATGGAACAGGCTAAGATTGGGTGGTGAACTGCCCACGACCAGTGTTGGACACAATAGTCCACGCGGCCGGTCATGGGAGGCGAAAGCCTAGACTGTTCGGGGCACAATGCCCCTGCCACCGGTTGGGGGGTGGCTTTTGCTCAGGTAGCCGGTCGTGGAGCTCCATGGACTGGTGCTGGGAATTTCTTGGGACCAAGTGGTAGTGGTCCTACGACTTGTCGGTGCTCTTATTTTGGCTTGATCCTGTATTACAGCTCAAACGTCCAAGAAATGTCCTGATCAAGGTTTCTCCATTTTTCTTCCTTTTCAAAGTAATTTCCTACAAAAATCAAAGAATTAAAACTAAAAGTATTTATTAAAACTTATAACACCAATTTAAACAACTTTTTCCTAGGATCAAAGTCAAAAAATTAAAATCAAATAAAACTTAAAGAAATAAAACGTATGGGTCGCCTCCCATAAAGCGTTTATTTAAAGTCAATTAGCTCGACTCCTGGATAATTTTAGATGTGAGGAAGCCTTAGTGGAGAGTTAGATCTCCATCCTTCTGTTGTAGATCCTTGAAATGAAACCTCTTCTTGTTCTTGTGCTTCTTCTTCCAATGCAAATGTTCTTATCAGTTGAGGACATCCAACCTCCATTGCTGGATATTCATGAGATGCTATCAATTAGTAGAGGTCCTTATTGACATCATTGAAGTGCATTTTTCCTTTTGGCCAGTCCATGATAATTCTTACGGTTGCAAGAAAACCTCTTCAAAATATTAAAATTGACGAATGCTTATCTACTATGTCAACAACCTTAAAGTCAGTAGGCACAAGAGTGTTATTGATTCTACAGGTCTTCTTATTGATCCATCAGGGAAGATGATACACATCTCCGAAGTCCTGAACATTTTGAAGCCAATCCGCGCAGCGATATGTGGTGGCATGAGGTTAAATCAAGCTCCAGAGTCGCATACATCCTTCTCAAAGACTTTTTTGTTGATGGAACACTTAATTAGGAAGAGTATTGGGTCTTCCGAAGTTAGAAGTATGGTGTAACGCTTGTTGGGATCCCTGATGTTGTTGAACATTCCTTCTATGCGTTCTAAGTCTTGTGTTTCGTGCTCAATATACTTCATGAGCTCTTTTTTTAGTGGCCCATACTATGTCAAACGTCATATCAGCTGGTGAGTCTTGAGATAACTTCATAAATGCTTCCCAATTCTCCCATGAATTGGATGGATTTACTGCTCTTGATCTCAAGTTGACCTTCTCGCTTCTGTACTCAAACCAAGGCCTATATTTTGATTGAGTGGCTCGGATTCTCGATGTTCTCTTGAAGGGCGTGCATGATACTACTCCTTGGGGTGAGGTTTGATTGTCCAAAGGCTGGAAATCAAAAGCTAGGACCTCTCCCTTTAGGTCACTAGGCTTAGTGACAAATTTAGTGGAATTTTCTTCATTCTCCACTAGTTTCTTCTCAATATCTTTGAGATGAGAGCTTAGGAGATCAAGATTGATCTTGATATCACGAATAGCAGGTGTTTTGCGGTCCATTCTTCCCATGCTTTCCTTGTCCTCTTGATGGTTATCTTCCATCTTTTTGTTCGTTTCATTGGCTTTAGACACCAATTCTTCCAAACTATCTTCCAGCTCTTTAATCCTTTCATCCTATTCTTCCTTGAACCTTTTGATCCTTAAATTTAAGACTCTAAAGTCTGAAGAGCAGCTCCTTTGCTTGGCCTTCACGTCCTCAGCCAAAGACTCAAGTCTTTTGTCCACAGATTTCACATTAATCCTCTTTTAAAGACGATTTTCAGCTTCTCCTTGGGCTTCTATGGAATTTTGTGGGGAACGAGTGTCAAATAGCTCTTGGGAAGCGAGATCTATGTGACTTAGGCTCAGTTTTAGGCCTTGAAGGTGAGTTCAAGCTTCTCAATTCTCTCCTCAATGACATAGTATTGATTATCTATAGTAGTATAGATTTTCTGCTTTGTTTCGCTTTGAATCTCGAGGAGTTGCTTTGTGAGGTGCTTGACATTGAGCTCCAGAGAATTAAGAGGTGTGTAGGGACTTGGAGAGGTTGCGGTAAGCAATGTGATACGTCTGACCTTAGAGTGCTAGGTCGTGAGAGATATCGCAGTCGCTCATGGGGAAGAAATCTATAAAGATTTCAGTTGAGGGATCTTCCTTCGCAGTTTTGAAGCGTAGGTCTTCTATGTTGGGGTTCATATGAGTTTTCCAAAGGTATTGAGTAAAGCTACCATCCTCCTTGAGTGGATTTGTGGCTTGTACTTCACCTCCAATCACGTTCTCCATGAGGTCGACCTCTCGGCTCAGCATACTCTCTCCCAGGCTCATAGGCATTAGGATAATACTGAGTATCATCCATGGATTCGGATGAGTGAGAATAGGGTAGCTAAAGCCTTCAAAGTTTTCGTCTATGGCTGTAGAGAGGCTTAGAGTTTCTAGTTTTAGGTTTTGGTTCTTTGTATTTTCACTGAAAAAAACAAGAAAAACAATTAAATAGGTTAGTATGATGGAAAAATCATATTCCAAGTAGGAAAAGGATAATTCCAAGTGTTATTATCTACAAAATAAAAAGAAAGCACGACATTATTAGTAAGTTGATCTAAATCATATGTGTTAAAACCCTAAAATAATTAAAATAAGTTAGAGCATCTCCAACCCACTGCTATTTTTGACTCTGTATGTTATAATAAAGTCAAATTTACTCCAACCCATCTCTAGTTATTCCCTTAAAATAGAGATTGCTATTTTTTCCTCTATATTTAGGGGAAAAAATTGCGTTCATCTATAATAGAGTCTTACTTTTTTATTTACACAATGGTCTTTTAACTTTTTGTAATTATAACTAAAATACATGTTTATTAGAAATAATAAATTTTTTACATATAAAACACAACTATTTTGTTTACATAATAATTTTTATTTTTTCAATTATAAATAAAATAACTAAAAAATATTATTATTTTACTTTAAAGTCTAACTTTTAGGGTAACAAATGATATTTAATTTTTATATTTAAAACTAAAATTAAATTTAGTTATTTAAGTTCCACATAGTTAGATAATATCTACTTTGTTTTATTATTTTCCATAATTTTTTGTAATAAAGTATTTAGCTTAAATAATATTGCAACTTTATGAAAATTTTCTAAAAAATATAATAAATGGATTAATTTTCAACATTTATAAGTATAAAGTGTTAATTGTAAAATGAAAAAAAAGAATCTTCAAAGAATATTCTTTTTTAGAGGAAAAAATAAGGAAATACATTGGAGAGAAATCCACATCTATTATAGAGTTCCTCTATTATAGAGGAAAAAATAGAGTAAAAGATTGGAGATGGTCTTAGAAGAAAAAGAAAAGCAAAATTTTTACAAGAAATCATAATTTTTTACAAAGAAATCAAAATTGAAGAAAAGGAGATAGAACAGAAGAAAAAATTTCCTAGACTTAATCCTAGGTCTAAATCCTAAGGTAAACATAACTATTCCCCGAAAATGGCGCAAAAAACTTGATGTGGAGTCAAGTTTTACCCTAGTTAAAACCTGGCTGCAAGTGCACAGCATCCGCAATAATACTTAGGGATCGAATCCATAAGGATTAGTATAGTCACACTTAGAATCTAAATGATTCTGAACTAAGCTAAGAATAAAATATGCAAAGGTGTTGTCACTGTTTTTATTATTTCTTTATGATTTCATTGATGCATATGAACCTACTCTACATACTTATTTACAAAGGATAGATCAATGAAAAGATATGCATTAGACAATCTAACTAATTAAAAGGAGCTCCTTTAGACATTTGAGACTATCCACATCA
>OVAN01015787.1:0-11069 GCA_900406275.1 Anastatica hierochuntica
AGTCGCAAATTCCTAGCAAAATTTTGCTAGGAATTTGCGAGGAATTCCTCGTAAATCAATCGCAAACTTTTGCTAGGCTTTTGAATCGCAGTTTACTCGCAAGTATACAGTCGCAAATTACTCGCAAATTTGCGTGGAATTTGCGAGTAAAACCGTTACTCGCAAACTTGCGAGTAAATTGCGACTGAAAATCATTTGCGAGAAGCGAGTTGCGATCGGTCCGTTTTACTCGCAAATCACNTGCGAGTAAAACCTTCCTCGCAATTCCTCCTGTCCCACCAAAACCGGGTAAGAATGGATTGTATACGACGACAAAAGGAGATGGGGATTTTAAAACAAGACATCGTATGCGTGGGAAATGCGGACAACACAACCTTTAACATAGTTTCCTTTCCGGCAGGCGAGAGAAAACGGTTTGACCAACTAAGACTCCGTTGGCGAATACGGTCGACTATGCTTGTGAAGATATCTTTTTTCGACGACCAAAATTTTCCGGAAGGCCAAAGTACTTCCCAACCCCGCCATCTTGATGAATATTCATGATACGCTTTGCCGCAAGTCTCGTGGAAGCTGGAGTTTTAGCCGAAAAACAATGGAGGATTTAGAGGTATTAATCGATTGTCCCGATGCTCGTTCATATGCTTGAATAATGGCACGTAAATTTCGGCAACTCGTAGCATCCGAGCGACAAAAAACATTGTATCATCGGCGAAAAGAAGATGGTTCAAAGATGGGCTTTGTCGAGATACTTTAATTCTCGGGAGAGTTCCCGAGTCCTGAGCATTCCTACACAAACCCGAAAGCACCTCGGTACAAATGACGAATAAAGATGGAGATAACGGATCTCCCTGACGGAGACCCCGTGTTGGGAGGACAAAGCCCATTAGATAACCATTGACGAGGAAGGAGTAAGACACCGTTGTCACACATGTCATAATCCAACCGATCCAAGTCGGATGAAAGCCAAGACGTCGCAAAACCGCCTCAAGGAAATCCCACTCAATGCGGTCATATGCCTTGCTCATGTCAGTTTTAACCGCCATCATCCCGCGTTTTGTGGCCTTTGATCGTCGGAGAGTATGAAGAATCTCATGAGTTATCAAAACATTATTGGAAATAACGCGACCAGGGACGAAACCGGATTGAGTATCAGAGATTAGAGACGGGAGGACCAAGTGCATGCGAGAAGTCAAGATCTTCGCAATTATTTTGTAAAACACATTGCACAAAGCAATAGGACGGTATTCGGAGACTCGACGCGGATGTTGTACCTTCGGAATTAGCCTAACATGAGTTGCATTTAGGCCTCGTGGGAATGAGCTATTTTGAAAGAAGGCTTGGACATCCCAACACACATCCGAAACAATAATCTCCCAGAAGCTATGAAGAAAGCTCGATGGAAACCCGTCAGGGCCTGACGCTTTAGAAGCATTAATCGCAAAAACCGCATTACGTATCTCCACTGCATTGAGCATGGCAGTAAGCATACGATTGTGAGCTTGTGAAACAATAGGCTGTAGTGTTTGATTCACAATGGATAAATCACTAGAAGATTCAGAAGAAAATAAAGCTTTATAAAACTCTGTAATGATTGAGGAAATCTCTTCTTCCTTGAAACATGCAACGCCATGCTTATCCTCCATTACCGTAAACCGGTTGAAGGCCCGACGTTCTCTAGTTGAAGCATGAAAGTATGTTATATTTTTATCTCCACCTTATAGCCACAAAACCCGACTTCGTTGGCGCTAAAAGGTCTCTTTGTCACGGTATGCAGTCTGTAAAACTTCTGTATGGCGTGTGATCTCAGAAGCATCCGCATTCGGAGCTGATAAGAGAAGATCCAAAGCTGATTGTGTATCCTTGATAAGAAGTGAACTGTTAAAATTCTCTTCCTTAGTCCAACGTATCAAAGCTTGTCGTACACGACTGAGCTTAACATCAACAGAAGCTTGCGGTTCCCCATCCTAAATGGATCCAACTAGTGTGCGAATTTCATCCTTGTAACACAGCTAGCCTGTTATCAAAGCAAAATAAGCATTTCCTCTTATGCACAGAACCATCAATATGAACCACCAGAGGGCGATGGTCGAATCCGCCAAACTGGAGATATTCTGCTCGGCCGGAGGGAAACATCTCGATCCATGCACTATTTGACATTGCTCGATCAAGTCGAGCATTGACTAAGTAATCGTAACGCATCCCACGCTAGGATAGGAAGTTCCCAGTAAAATTAAGGTCCAACAGGCCATTCGACGAGACAAAGCTCCGGAAGTCTATAAATGAACCCTCACGACGAGACGGGCCTCCTCGTTTCCCGGTTTGCACCAAAATATCGTTAAAGTCGCCTGAGAGAATCCATGAAACCTCACGTACACTAGCAAGGGAAGAGATTGCTTGCCAAACACGTAATCGATCTACTCGCCGAGGAGCTCCATAAACAAAAGTGTAGTGAAAAATTTTATTTTGGTAGCGAATTCTAGTATCAATGAAGTTTGCTGTTGACGTCAGAATTTCAAGATCAATATTATGTTTCCAAAATAGAGCTAAGCCACCACTCATACCAACAGGAGGAACGGTATGGTGATGTCCATAGCCCATCCATTGGAAGACTTGGAGCACGTTAGAATCATCATTTTTCGTTTCCATGAGAAACATAATGTCCGGAAAAAGAGTAAGTCTCAATTCCCTTAGGCGTCGAGCTGTCAAGGAGTTTCTCAGGCCTTGACAGTTCCAAGACGTTGTAATCATTGAACATTTGATGGTTTTCAGGAAACCATCGAACCCTTAACAGTGGAAGGTACAAAGACCTTAGAGAAAGATTGTAACGATTGAGAAGATGAGCCCTCAGAGCGAGGTAAAGTCAGAGGTGCTTTCTTGCGTGGCGAAGGATGCATGCCTGAGGTGTGACGCTTCTTGCTCGTGGGGATTGGACTAAGAGGAGCAGATTTCTTACTTTGCCTTGGCGTGACCTTACGTTTCTGGCCTTTACAAGCAGAAGAAGATGCCTTGGATGAACCAATGGTGAAGCGGAGATATGACGATTGAAGTTGAGATAGGCGAGGTCTTTTAGAAGATGGTTCAGCAGACAGGAGCTCTTTATCATATTGGACATTAACATCTTGAAGGTCAGAGGAGGAGAGTTGAAGGTTATATTGCACTCTGAGACCTGAAGGCAGAGTTTTGTCAATGATTGAAGAGTTTGGGACCCCTTCAAACTCATGAGATTGTCGGTTTTAGCCTTGGCGGAGCCTGTATTCTTCTCATTTGAGAGAGAGAGAGATGCTGAAAAGCAGAGGATCTGCCCTGTGACTCTGTCAACCGTTCCAGGGCTGGACTGCGAGATTTAGAATTACTAAACCCAGAGGACTTGGCACTAACAGAGGAGTACTTGCTTGAACCGGGGTGGGATCCGATATCAGAGGTAGAGGAAGATGGGCAGCCTGGGATTCCTTTCTGGCTTCAGTTCCATGTTCCACACGGTGAAGGGACAAAGATCGATGAATAGAGTCATGAGGCCTAGGGAGCACACTGCTTAGTTGACGAGAATTTGACTCGTAATCTCTGTTTCTAACTATTCCTCTGTGTCGGTCATAATCCCGCGATCTCTCATTGTGTCTTTCGCGATCATAGGAACTTGGATGAGTGTTGAGAGAGTCGTCACCAATGACAGTATGAGACAGTGGAGATCGATGTCTATGAGAGCGATGAGATGGAGCTCGAATGGCATGAGTCGGGGATGAGAAGAACGATATCTACCTTTTCTCTCTTCTGCTTTGCTTTTGTCTAACTCAAGTTGGTAGATAGTATTGTCCTGGTTGATGTCCCGAGCAGAATTGTGTACAGAGGAAAGCAGAGTACAAGCTTTCTCTTCATGAAGAAGGCTCTTGCATTTAAAGCAATGGTGTTGCAGTTTCTCATATTCAAACTCCAACGTGGTGCTAGTACCCGATGCTGAAGTGCACAACTTCTTAGTAATCAGGGGATTCATTGCATCGATAATAATCTTTATACGGCCAGCAGGGACATCGCAATCTTGATACGAGCCAAGTTGGTCGCCAATAGTCTCTAGGATATTTCTTTTGAAATAATGAATAGGGAGATCATGCACTTTAATCCAAAAAGGAATCGATGAAGGATAAGAATCTGAGACGATTGGTTCCCAACGTTGAATGACCATCATCCAACGTTTGAAATGAAAGGGGGCGCGCTCAAGAACCGATCTCAGTTTCGATTCTATTTCAAATTGAAAGCAGAACCGTTCTCGTCCTCAGGTCCGGCCAACCACACGTCCTTGTAGTCCCCATAATTGAGGCATATAATTGATTACCGCGTGAGGTTTTTGAATGTCCGCATTCAAAACTCTCCCAATGAGAGTGAGTTTGTTCTGCGCTATGAGATCATCATTCTCGACCGGAGGTAAACGGATCGGAGTGTCCCGATGATGGCGAGACGATGAAGAAATCCCTTTTCCTTTCTCTGATCGGGTATGACGGTGAGACATGGTGGAAAGGAGTCGATGACTGCACGACGCAGTAAGCTAGGGAATAGCTAGGAACAACTTGATCGGAGAGAGATCTAGATCAGGAGGAGTAGAAGGAAGCAAGCTGGAAATCGCCTGGAGTTCGCCGTAGGAGCGCCGTCATTCAATTACAATCTCTGATTTTTGTTTACTTATGCTTGTTTTTTTTTCTCTGACAACAAAAATTGAAACCTGTGTATCAAACATTTGAATTTTAAATAGAATGTCTTTTATAAAAAAGCTCTTGTGATATATAGGTCAAATAATGTCGCGCAATATTATAAACATTATAAACATTATGTAAATATATTATTATCACTAACATATGCATGTACAAAACATAGTCAATATTAAAAATATATACATCGATATTACTTAAATTATATATGTATATATACATTTCAATTAAAAAGTGGTAACTGGTAAGTTTATTGATTTGTTTAATTTTTGTAAAATGATATACACACACACAACACATTCTCCACGCATTGTGTGATAATTAATTTGTTATAATCGAAATGCATGACCCAAATTTTCCAAATGTCTATTGATCATTCTTCCAATATATCTCCATGCCTTTTGGCTTTTGTATCCAAAGTGGAGTAGCACTCGACCCCACTCTTCTTTTACATAGCCGACCTTAACCCGTTTTAACCATTAGATGAACTACCAACTTTTTTTATTTTTGGGTTGATCATTGAATTAGCTCACCAAAATTTGATATACTTAGAGCATAGAGTGAAATTTGCTTCAACCCTTCTCTATTTCTTACCCTAAAATAGAGATTGCTATTTTTTTCTCTATATTTAAGGGAAAAAATAGCATTCCTCTATAATAGAGTCATATTTTTTTATTTACACATTAGTCCTTTCACTTTTTGTAATTATAATTAAAATACATGTTTATGAGAAATAATAACTTTTTTACATATAAAACACAATTTTTTTGTTTACATAATAATTTTTAATTTTTTACAATTATAAATAAAATAAATAAACAATATTATTATTTTATTTTAAAGTTTAACTTTTTATTTCAAAATGATATTTAAAATTTATATTTAAAGCTAAAATCATTAATAATTATTTAAAGTTCCACATAGATTTTACATATTGATAATATATTTAAGTTGAACTTAAATATTAATTAATACAACATATTTTAACAACTTAATANACATATTTTAGCAACTTAATATTCCGGTAAATTATTTTCGGATCCACAAAGATCGTTAAAATAGTGCCCAAATGAGGTGCATGGAGGAGGAGCTTGTTGATAATATTTTCTTATTTTTATTATAATGTTTTTTATAATAAAGTATTTAGTTTAAATAATATCGCAACTTTATAAAAAATTTCTAAAATTTATAAAAAATNTGACTTTTCAACGTTTATAAGTATATAGGGTTAATTATAAAATTTAAAAAGAATCTTTGAAGAATATTCTTTTTTAGAGAAAAAAAATAGGGAATACATTGGAGCAAAACCCATTTCCATTATATAGTTCCTCTATTATAAAAGGAAAAAAATAGAAGAATACATTGGAGATGGTCTTAGCTCTTTCTCATTTTCACAAATCAAGGAACGTTGGCCCTAAGATTTTCATATCTTTTTAAAAACACAATCGACGTTGAATTAAAAAACACACAATTGACAGAGAAAAAATGTCAAATTTATCATTTAGTTAAAAAGAAAAAATAGTTACTTTTTGTAAAATTGAAAGTCCCAAAATAAAGTTTATTCTGTCCGTAAAATGTTGGCTTGGGGCAAAACGTAAATTCATCAGTTTTGGATTCGATTCCTGTTGGAAATTAAGCCGTTGAGATCGGATTAGTCGTCAGTACTGTTCCCCTCGAAATTAGTCGGCCAAGACACCTCAATTATTTTAAAAAAAGAAAAGAAGTTTTTATTCTGATTGAGCTTAAGAATCCACAAAACACAAGGACAAACCTACTTGGGAGGCTAACAGTTGAAGTTTGATACTTTGAAGGAATAAACTCTAGCTCTCCATTCAAAAACCCAAGAGAACTTAGAGTGAGAGGGACAGAGAGAGAAATGCAAAAAGTACCGTCTTTTTAAAGATTGCAAGCGACTAGTTTTTGGGTCCATACATAAAACACAAAGAAGAAAAGGTAACAACTACGAATGGCAACTAGTTATGTCGGCTGATTATGAGCTCAGTGAAACCGTGGTTTTCTCTGAGCCAAGAATATGGCAGCAGTTCCAACAATCACTCCATATAATTTGGTGTTGCGGAACTACTGAAGAAGCTTATTGCAAGTCCCGACGCCAATGGCAGCAGCGAGGTGCCAACCGGCGTGAATGAATGGTGTTTCAGGGAAAAGATCATCGGCTATGAACAAAGCTCCCCCCAATAATGAAGACATCTTGTGTATGTTATGAGCCGTTTTCAAATCTGGATCCTTTAAGGCTCTTTTTGCAAATGCTACCTGAGTCAAAGTTAGAGATTTGAGTTAGATTGCATCGGCTTGAGATTTAATTTACATTTGACTGTACAAGTTGAGATCTCTTAGAACCTCCATCATTCCGGTGTGAACAGCTGAAACCACCAGAGGCTGGAACGGTAAAGCCAAAGCTGAGGCAGCCATCAAAAACTTTGGGTTCTCTTCCCTAAGAGCCCTTGATAGGCACTGTACCACGATTGTAAATTTGTAGGCGGTAAGAGTTTTGCAAGTGACAAGTAAGTTCAATGGGGGCTCCGAGGTAGGGGTGGGTAAAGATTAAAAAGACTTACTACTGTTGCTGTGGCTATCATTGTATAATCCGCCCATCGCAGGTACTTCCGCAACTTCCCTCTTGAAGAATGATACAAACTTGACGCGACTCCAACCCCGATTAAGGAGTTCGCATACACCTTCATGTTAAGGTTTTTCCTATATTCGTTGTATGTTACTTTCATATCAGTTATCGTGTTGAATAAAAAAGATACAACCCTTCATCTGAAATCGGATGAAGATAATTTACCTTGGTGCCTGCATACCGAGGACAATAAAAGGTAGTGATGTGATCACATTAGCAGCTGTTTCTACAAGACTCTGATCGCCTGTCAACGAAGTAAGATATTAATGTATACCAAAATATTGACACAACATGCTGTGAGGCCAAAAAAACAACCCGGAAGGATCTAAGTCGTATATCTTAGAATACCGTGGATGCTGCAATGAATGGGTCTTAGACATGGTGGTCTTTGTTGCCAAACACGTCTGCAGAACATAAAAAAGAAGGGCATTGAATCAAACACCTAACCTCGACATTGCCCGAAACATTTGAAACTCAATACCGTCAAATTGATAACCATCATGATCTCAATAAGTTTAAGAATATCATAAACTAATCACAATATCAGAAGATACCAATGAACTTACTCAATGAAGAGTCTCTGTTTTGTTCCCGAATGTGAGGAATCAAAGGCGGAGACTTGGCTGATACGCTCAAAGGCGAAACCAGGCGAATGAGAGACCACATGAATCCCATGGACACCCTCAAGGGATTTGCTTGACTTTGATACAGTTTCAGGGCTCATGAAGATGAGTCTATTATCAACAAAGACCAAACCCACAAGGACAAAACTCTCTTGCTAGCCAGCAATTTCCTTTGCTGGTCTAGCCTTAGCTTAAATTATTGAGCTTCTGCTCTAATTAATAATCACAAAGAAAAGACAAAAACAAAAACTCAAATTAGTTGTAGGAAACATTTAAAAATTGCATCTTTGTAAGAAAACTTTTAACAACTAACCAACAATTCAATCTGTTAATCCAAAATTAGATTTTGCTCAAACTGTGAACAGCAAGAAGTTTCATATCAAATCATCAAAAGGGTTTCATAAATTCTGGGTTTTATCTAAATATTGATCCAACGAGCATGCATAGATTCAAATTCGAAACCAATCTAAAACAGTCGTCAAGGACATTCATGTCCAAATCATTATGTTTGGAACGAAATTACCTCTAAAGAAACAGCAATCTTGCGACGTAGATACAAAGATAGATCGAAGTTGGCTGAGAGAGAGAGAAAAAAAAAAAAGTTAGCAACGAGAGGAAAAAGAAAGAAGAAGAGAAAATCAAGAGATGAGTCTCACGAATCTTCTTCTTCCTTTGACTCATATGAAGGCATATTCTCTTCCTCTCGCTCCAATTATAACAGTCGGTCCGATTACCATACCGATCCCGGTTTAATCCGGTTCTGTGTACTAGTATAAGATATGGGCTGATCGAGCCCACTGTTAATGTAGCCCTACGGACTCGCAAACTACGGGGGTGTTATTCAAATATTACATTTTAATAGATTTTAATGTATTTCAAAATTATAGTGAAATGTAGTGTTATTCGATTGTGTATTTCATATAATCACATTAAAATACATTGTTATTCAATTGTGTATTTGTTTATTGTATTTCAAAATACAATAAAATCAAGTGTTATTCAATAAAGATTTTATTTTTGGGGATTTTAGGTAAATGGATTTTAATGTATTCTTCTTTCAAAATATGTGTAAACCAAATACCGACCTTTTAGCTCTGTGTTTTGATGTATTCAAATAAAAGACATAAACAAATAAAATCTTGCAAAAGTTTCAATTTCTTTCACCAATGACAATTTGAGGAAGATGAACTCCGTCGTAATTATATTCACTAAACTCTAAAACTTTCGATATACCCTGGAGAACTATTGTCGTTTTTGCCTTGAAACAACTGCGATTTTGGTTCTGAATTTGAGACTGCAATTGAGAGCGAGCTTCAATCTCTAAGGCAATTGTTGTTCTAATCTTTCTATATCCGATGACGATTACCAAAGCGGTTATAGCGAGGGGTACGGTGGTTTTGATGAATTCAACATCGTTAGGGGAAACACATGGGCTGTCATGCAGTCTTCTCTAGAAAGTGGCGATGAGAGACCTAAGATCTATACACCTGAGGACCCTCGTCCTTTTTAGACGACATTACATCTTCATTTTTATATCTGATGATCATTATTTCCTATTTGATTATAGTTGGAGTTTCTTTACACATGAAGACCCTCGTCAAAGTTAGTTGGTTCAATTGAATACAAGTAATTAGTTTATTTGCAATTGCTTGTCCTTGCTCCTCCATGCTACGATTATGAAAAGATATTGTTAGAATTTTCTAGCTTCCGTGCATTCAACAAATTCAACAAGAACGCTACAATGAACATTTCATGTTTCTCTGTTTTCTTTTTGGAAGATAATCCCATGGAAGAGATAATCTGATGGAGTAAAACAAATTGGGAGTTTGATTAAAGCTAATGATCTCATAAACATGAAGTTGTTCAAGGAGAGATATCGTTAACTTTTGATTTTGAAATCCATATCAATTAATTAAAATACATTACAAACAAACACAATGTAATACTTTCAAATCCATCCTGTATTGCACCGAATTCAACAAAATCTATTAAAATACATACAAATTCAATTACATTAAAACACATTAAAACCCTTAATCCAATAACACCCCTACATTTTTTTTGTTGAAAAAAGTAAACCATGAGATTGTTTGTAGTTTTGCGATAGTTTTTAGTTTTTGTAAAATTTCATTTTTTATCCGATCAATATTTTGGAAAAAAATTTCTCTAAAATTCAGGGAATTTTTTTTTAACATCAGGAACTTTTATATTAAAACTGAGCAAAAAGTACAGAGTTGCAATAACAGAAGACTAGCAAGATAAAGATCATCTAAAGTACAAAACACAAGGATTGAGAAACAAAACACAAAAGCAGAGAATATTAAAAAACGATAACATAACATTTTCTTAAAAGCCAAGGAAGACTGAGAAAACACAGTTGAAACTACTGTGATAATTCCTTCTCCATCTCTAAGATCGTTTTGAGCCAACTAGAAGCATCCGTGGCAATAAAGGATTGACGTCTATTCTCCATCGTTACGCTACGAGCGATTACAACTTGATCTCGAGGCAAACCTTTAGTTAATGGATCCGTTATGTTTTCCTTTGATTTGATGTAGTCTACTGTGGTTACACCATTTGAGATCAATTGTCTAATGGTTTTATGTCGTCTTCTGATATGACGAGATTTACCATTATAGAGAGTATTTTGTGCCCGGGCGATAGCCGACTGACTATCACAGTGTACACGTAATGCCGACACAGGTTTCTCCCACATCGGGATATCTTCCAAAAAAATGTCGAAGCCACTCTGCTTCTGCCGTAGCTGTTTTCAAAGCGGTGAACTCAGATTCCATGGTGGATCTGGCTATTAAAGTTTTTTTTGGAAGATTTCCATGACACTGTTGCACCACAAAGTGTAAAGATGTATCCACTCGTGGATTTTGAGTTTTTGGAGTCGGAAATCCAGTTTGCGTCACTATATCCTTCCAAAACTGCTGGTTCTTTACCGTAGTGCAGGCCATAATCTTTGGTCTAACGTACGTAGTTCAACACTCTGGTTATGCATTTCCAATGTGTATATCCTGGATTACTAGTATAGCGACTTAAAACATTTATTGCATGCGCTAAGTCGGGTCTAGTACAATTCGTTAAGTACATCAGACTTCC
>OVAN01015788.1:193-11068 GCA_900406275.1 Anastatica hierochuntica
AAAGCTTCTCAATCGAAGAACTAAGATGCTTCTTCTCCCTAGGATACAAACTCAATCTCTCTGCTCTTAAAGTCTCAAAAACATCCTTATGAAAGGAGAAACTCGAGTCTAGGTCTTTTAGGTGAAATCCGGTTCGAAATAAGTTCGGTCTGGTTCTTCATAAAATCGGTCCGCAGATCGGGACAAGGATCGATAGATCCATGTCTGGATCAGTCGATCAGTGTTCAAAATTCTAGGTATTTTCCAGCTTTGCACGAACACTTCCTTTGAGGCTTGAAATCAATCCAAAATGCTTCCTTTTCGCAGATTCAAGCTCGGATCCTGTAAAAACAACAAAGAACACAAAACCACGCCAAAACAATCCGAATACATACTAAAAACCATAGATCTCGAATGAAAAGCGTACTAAAAATCTACTAAAATACTGACACATCAGGTAACGGTATGTCTATGTTTATGCAAGGGGTGTCAATACAAAAAAGGTCGACTTTATCCTTAATAACGAACCATAAATGTAATAGTTTTGTATGTATATTCTAGTTTATTGTTTCTTATTTGGTTTTCGTCTTTGTTTGGGTTGTGTATCGATCTACAATTGTTGTGGATTCAATGGAAAGAGTATGCAGCTTTCATGGTGGAGTATGCAGTCAAGGAGTTCAGAGGTATATATAGTTTGGTATATGTACAATTACTATAGAATGTTTTCATAACTATTATTTTTTATCCTTGGCTGGTTAGGAACTAGGGACATTGTCAAATATAACCTAAAACAAATATTTAAAAATGAAAGTAACTCAAAACATATTTATTAGACAAAACTAACTTTTGGGTTAGATAAATTACATTCAAGGTCTTTGTGACCAAACAAAAAATAGAAGGGACAATTACCCTTATACCCTTTAGAAGTCTGAAACGGAGCGGTAGACTTCATTCTGCATCTGTAATTAAACCTTATTTTTAAATTAAAAAATTTGAAAAAAATAATTTGAGTAAAATTGTATATCCATAAATTAAATATTATCATTTAAAAGGTATATAAATTAAAATTTCATAAAATTAAGTCAAGTTAAAGCATCTAATATCAATTAGGTTAGAAACAACACATGCATCCAAAGAAGTCTGCATCCATAATTAAACATTGTTTTTAAATTAAAAAATTAGAAAAATAATTTGAGTAAAAATATATATCCATAAATTAAATCTTCTCAATTACAAGGTAAATAAATTAAAATTTCATAAAATTAAGTAATTTTAACGCAACTAAGATCAATTAGGTTAGGGTTTAGGATTTAGGGTTTGGGAAACAAATGTGCATGGTTTGTTGGTGAGAGTTTTGATCTAAACTTTAAGGGTTGACTTTAGAACTCAAAATTTGTTTGTTATAAATGTTAAGTTAATACAAACAAGTTTAATTACGAATATTACAAACATTTTCAAAGTAATTTTATTAAGGATTCGACTAAAAATTATAAATTTTCATGTTTTATTTTAGAAGACTTCACAAAGAAGTCTACTAAGTAGTCTTCTTTCTTTTGAAGTCTGCAGTTATAAATTTCATTTTCCCGCTCATAATTTTGGGGAAAATTAATTTCCCACCGAGTTTCCCGCTTAAAGTTTATTTTCCCGCTCGATGTCAGACTTCAGTGGAAGTCTACTTAGGTTTCCGATGCAGACTTCTAAAGAATTCTGCATCTGTAATTAAACCTTGTTTTTAAATTAAAAAAAAATTTTAAAAATAATTTGAGTACAAACGTATATCCATAAATTAAATATTATCAATTACAAGGTGTATAAATTAAAATTTCATAAAATTAAGTCAAATTAAAGCAACTAATTTATGTATATCCATAAATTATATTTATGTATATCCATAAATTATTTTTTATATATTTAACAGACTTCACTAAGAAGTCTGTTAAGTAGAATTCAGGAGAAGTCTGCATGTCCATTTTCCCGCGCCAAATATTGGTAAATTTTATTTTCCCGCCAAAATAAAATTAATTTCCCGCTCGTTTCAGACTTCTCTAGAAGTCTACTTATGTTTAAGAAAACCCTAATTGAATACATATATAAGTAATTTTTTAGAGTTTCACTTACCAAAAAGAAACATCTTTTTAAATATTTTTTCTCTCCATCCTCCTCTTCCCTTGCTCCTCCTCCTCCTCCACCACCATCGTCGCCACTGCAACCGCCGCCACCACCACCGTGAGCTCTTCTTTCATCCTTCAATCATTTCCCGTCTATCTTTTTCTCCTTTCTACATTATTTGTTGATTGTTCATGCATTAATATCTTTTTTTCATTCTTTTGTAGTTTTGGAACTTTTCCTATAAAGTAAATTGTTATTCATCTTTCATTCACACAAGTATACATAATGGAATATATTTTAGAGTTTGATGTGTCTTGATCTTTGTTTTGTGAAAAAGAATGGGAAGATACAAGTACTCTCAACCTACAAGCGGATCTAGCACGAGCAATAGTTCTGTGAGTACCATTTGTCGCCGTTGATCTGAAAAAACTTATGGATACCCCAAGTGCTATAGACTTCTATAGTAGAGTTCTACACTAGACTTCTACAGCAGACTACTACAGCAGACTTCTACAACATACTTCTACAGCAGACTTCTTGTTTTCATAAAATTTATTACGCGATTATACTACGTAATTGGAATGTTATGTATATTTATTTTGTATCCTTATTACTAATTCTCCTAGATTGTTTTACTAAACCTTTAACCCTTTCTCGTTATGAAAATAATGTTAATCAAAACTAGATTCATATTGTAAGCATTCAAAATTCAGTTTGAAGTCTGAGTGCAAACTTTACTGTGAAGTCTGAGGGCAGACTTCACTGTGAAGTCTGAGGGCAGACTTCACTGTGAAGTCTGAGGGCAGACTTCACTATGAAGTCTGAGTGCAGACTAAATCTGCACTCAGACCTACTATTTCAAAACGTTTATGGCATCGCTATTTATCGTCAAGTTTCATCATTACAAGAAAAACACAAAAGTTTAGTTTATGACAAAGAAACTTCATTGGAAAATGAGTATTAAGAGTACAATGTCTTAAATGGGTCTTTAAATTCGATAGAAGACTTTTTAGCAGGTTTCTGTAGCAAACATCTCTGTGTTACATAAGAATAATCTTAACAAGATTATAACTTACATAATTACATACTTTATTAGCAGACTTATCCGGTAGAGAGTAAGATAATTCAATAAAGCTCTGCTTGCCCAACTTGTAATCATCTTGTGCCATTTCGACAAGTTTACCATGTGTACAACCATCACTCAAAAAGAACATTCTCCTTCCTTTGCAAGTATCCACAACAAAACTCCATAAAATTTCATTCATCACCCATGCACCATAAACAACCGGCAAATTCACCATTCTCTGCAAGAAATAAACATTTAGACATATTAGAGATCAATATCCAAAAAAATTATTATACACAAGATACAAACACATTTTCAAATTGCAAGTAGACTTCTTATGAAGTATACTCCAAAAACATGTAGTTTACTTCTTTTGAAGTCTACCAATAAACTTCTTTTGAAGTCTACTCACAGTAGACTTCATAGGAAGTCTAAAAGTAGGCTTCATTTAGGTTAGTTATGTAATTCTGATTTATTTTGAGTAGACTTCAGGTGAAGTCTGCTAAAAAAGGAGGTTAGTTTTGTAGTTGACCAAAATGATTGACTTTTCAAGTAGACTTCATTAGAAGTCTACTTAGGTTACTTTTGCAGTTGACCAAAATCACAAAATCTTAATTTTTTTTAGCAGACTTCTTCGAGAAGTCTGCAAAGTAAGTAGACTACAAAAGAGGTCTACTCACTTTTCAGACTTCTTGGAGAAGTTTGCGCAGGTTATTTTTGTATTTGACCAAAACATTGACTTTAAGAGTAGATTTCTATAGAAGTCTGCGTAAGAGTAGTAGACTTCTATAGAAGTTTGCTACATTAGGACTTTCGAGAAGTCTGAAGGAAGGTTGACTTCCTCAGGATCATAGACTTCTTTTGTAGTCTACTACACTTACGCAAACTTTGTTTGAAGTGTACTCACTTTTTGAAATATACGAAGACCTCTTTTGAAGTCTACTCCAAAAAGTCAATATTTTGTTATTTTGGTCCAATACAAAACTAACCTGCGCATACTTCTTTTGAAGTCTGCTGTAGCAAGTAAAACTTTGGTTAACTACAAAACTATCCTCACTTTTATGCAGACTTCACCTGAAGTCTACTCTAAAAAGTCAAATATTTTGGTCAACTACAAAACTAACCTGCCTTTTTAGAGTAGACTTCTTTTGAAGTCTGCAATTATTTTTTTTGTTTTCAAAGAAATGAGTAGACTTCCTTAGAAGTCTACCAAAATAGTTTTCAAATACAAATCTAACATCTGCGTTGAATAGTAGACTTACAGAGAAGTCTACTATGGTTGCAGACTTAACTAGAAGTCTGCAAAACGCATATCTGGAATTTAAGAAAATGAAGCTTGGGAGTTTACCTTGATTTGATTTTAGTTGCCTCTTAGCTTCCCTAAGTGCCCAAAACCGAAACCAAAGTGAGTTGAGTTGTTATGTGTGCTAGAATCGACAAAACGTTGAGATTGAAATTTGAGGTTTTCAAAAATGAAAACTTTAGAGATTTTTGGTTTGAAATGGAGAGGATATGAGAAAATACGAAGTTTTGATACTAATGTTGTTTTTTAAAGCTCGAAAGTTCCATTAAATGAAGCATTCAAAGCTTAAATTTTGGTTGTTAATGGTGGTTGGGAAGATGTAAGAAGATGACATTTTTGTTATTGTGTGAAGTTATTGAGGGCATTGTAGTATTTTTAAATTTCGAGCAGACTTCACCTGAAGTCTGCGTAATGGAAATTTTGGTTAATATGAGGAAGGGAAGAAGAGTAGAATTTGGTATTTTTTAAAAAAGAGGAGGGAGAATGTTAATTTCATTTCGAACGCATTAAATTGTTCTCAACTTGTGTTCGATCTAGTTTTCCATGAAGTCGAGAAACTTCGGTTCATATATGCAATTTCTTTATTCTTTATTTCTGAAGATGTTATTAGTTCTCAACATAGTAGTTATATTTTTTATAGCATTCAATCTATTCTATATTTGTAGGTTGCCTGAGGGTGATTGTTATACCAGAAATAAATGTTACGCATTCAAGGGGTACTTCCAATATATTGACCACCCAAGACACTTTTTCTTCTCCACAAAGATCCTTCTATATTAATTACTCCTTTGTGTAAGTAATCAAGTTAAACGGGTCTATGCCTTGCACATACATATATTGTATAAGTTGGAATTGATTACTTTATTATATTTTTGGAGGATATTGATCGTAGTATTCTTTTATTTATGATTTTGTCACCCGCAAAACAAAATCTAATGTTCAGATCTTCATATTCCTTTTAGCCATAGTGGTTCTTGGTACGAAAAATCGATGTGAAAGGGAAATATGTAGTGTTGATATTGTTCGGATCAGAACGAAGGATGTGTATGAGAATATTGATGGGTCTGTTGGATAATCTTCAAGATAATTACAAATTTAAGAAGTCCTAAATCAAGTAGGATTAGAAAAAAGAAAATTTTGTAATTTCCATTAGTTTTAGGAGTTATCTAATATTGAGGAAAAGGAAAATCAAATACTGTAAAAAGAGGTCTCAATGAGTTTTGTTGAGATCAAGAGAAAAAGAACATTGAGTGCTTTAGGTTTTTAGAGTTATATTTTCCTAGAGAAATAAAGAAACGTTGTTCTTTAACTTTGTCTTCTTTGATTCAATATCGAGAGAGAGAGAGAGAGAGAGAGAGAGAGAGAGAGAGAGAGAGAGATTCACACAAGTTGATAATTTTAAAATCAAGTTTAAGGATTCAAGTCTTATCAAATTCGTGTAAAATACAAAGCAGGTTTTGTGAAGTTTGGTAATCTCTTGCGTGGAGATTGCTTACTTGCAGAACACGAAAAACAAAGCAAGGGCAAACAAAAAACAGAGTCTTTGTTTTTGCCGAGGAAGAAGAAGATTACGATTAGTGTTTTTCGACTTTAATTGGTATTAGAGCTTGTGAAGAACTCGATCTAGAGGCAACACGAAGATACTAACCTATTATCCGCTTTCTCGAGAGATGGGAGAAGCTAACACCGTACGTGAAAAAGAAGTTGCACCACCACCGATTCAAAGTCCAACTCACATAGCCACGAACTATACAGTTTGGGGTATGTGAATGAAGGTATTTCTCAACATCTATAAAGTATGGGAAACAACTGAACCAGGTCTAGAAGATCTCGACAAGAACACCATAATGAAGGCCTTATTTTCAATCAATCTTGGAGTCTCTTGTATTGTAAGTTGGTGAAAAGCAACTTCTAAAGGAATTCGGGAAGCAATAAAGTCTCGCAATCTTGGAGCTGATCGAGAAAAGGATGCACGTTTGCAAACTGTAATGTCAGAATTTGATAGACTTCGAATGAAAGAAGGAGACTCCATCGACAGCTTTGCTGGAAAATTATCTGAGATAGCCACGAAGTCTTCATCTCTTGGACAAACATTTGAAGAGCGTAAACTAGTCAAGAAGTTCCTCAACAGTTTGCCAAGATCCAAGTACATTAATATAATTGCTTTCCTAAAATAAGTCCTTGACTTGAGCACGATAGGATACAAAGATATTATTGTAAGAATGAAGGCTTATGAAGAAAGGATTTTTGATGTTGATAGTGGAGAGATTCAAAGCAAACTGCTCTATTTAGACTCGTATTCCCACAACTCTGAGGCATCACGGGGAAGAGGCCGAAGCAGGAGAGACCGTGGCTTTAGAGGGAGAGGTAGAGGAAGGAGCAACTGGCAGAAGAAAGTTCCACAATCAAATGAACAAGGCCGTGGAAAACAGAAGAAAGACCAATCCAAGATTATTTGCTATAGATGTGATAAACGTGGACACTTTGCTTCCATGTGTCATGAGAGGATTCAAAAGCAAGAAGAAGCAAACAAAGCCAAAATCGAAGAAGCATATCCGGCTTTGTGCATGGATGAGATAATGCTTTTGAATGAAGAAATGATAATACCAAAAAACTACGAAAGTGAAGATGGTATTTGGTATTTGGATAACGGAGCGAGCAATCATAAGACTGACAATAAGTCATATTTCTCTAAACTCAGTGAGAAGATAAAAGGTAAGGTTAAGTTTGCGAATGATTCTCTTGTTAAGATAGAAGGAAAGGGGTCCATTATATTTCAATAGAAGAATGATGAGCTGAAGCTTGTGAAGAATATCTATTATATTCCGGATCTAAAGAGTAATATTTTGAGCTTGGGAAAAGCTACTGAAGTCGGATATGATGTAAGAATGAGACATGACTACTTAACGGTTCATGATCCAAAAGGGAGACTTATGGTGAAAATTACAAGGTCACCGAATAGGTTGTACAAAACCCATATTAAGATCGGCAAACCCATGTGCTTAAATGCGAAGATTCAAGATGAAAAGTGGAGATGGCACGCGAGATTATGACATATAAGCTTCAAGAATTTAAAGGATATGCCGCAAAAGGAGATGGTGTATGGCTTGCCGAAGAAACAAGAGTGTGTGAATCATGTTTAGTTTGCAAGAAAGCTCGTCATTCGTTTCCAAAAACTGCCATATATCGAGCAAAGAATCCTCTAGAGTTGATTCATGCCGAATTATCAGGTCCCATATCTCCATCGACCAGTGCAGATAACAAATACATATTTGTTATAGTAGACGATTTCTCAAGGTATATGTGGGTTATACTCATGAAAGAAAAAGTAGAAGCTTTCGAGAGGTTTAAAGTGTTTAAACAACTTGTAGAAAAGGAATTCATGAGAGAGAGTTTATGACTCTAAGAACTGATAGAGGAGGAGAGTTCACATCAGGAGAATTCAATGAATTTTGTGACATCTCGGGCATTAAGGGAGACCTTACGGCTCCATATACACCACAACAAAATGGTGTAGTGGAAAGAATGAATCGAACACTTATGGAGATGACGAGGACCATACTTAAAGCTATGAAAGTACCAAACTTCATGTAGGGAGAAGCGGTTCGACATGCTTGCTACATACTTAACCGAGTGTCCACACGTTCTCTTGAGAGCATGAGACCATATGAATGCTTGAGAAAGAAGAAACCAAGGTTAGAACATCTAAAAGTTTTCGGGTGTGTGGCCTATGTGAAGATCGAATCGCATCATCTCAGGAAAGTCGATGATCGATCTCAAACACTCGTGTAACTTGGTATCGAACCTGGTACTAAGGCATACAGACTCTACAAGCCAAAGAAACGAAGAATTGTGGTTAGTAGAGATGTTGTATTTGATGAGAAGTTGAACTGGGATTGGAACTCAGAAGTAAATGAGTCAAGTGGGAATCCATGAATGTTCTACATGAGATGGGGGAATGTTATCGACACTGGAGAAGGTCCGGTTACTATGAATGATCAAGAAGGAGAACAAGATCATTCTGATGCTGAAGAACACGAAAATGAAGAAGAGGTACAACCGGTGAATGATCAAAATATAGTAGATCAAATTAACGAACAAATCCATGATGAATTGTAGCAGCAAAACTCGATCAATTAGCCGCATCCGCAACAGAACTTGAGGAGATCCACACGTAATGTGACACAGCCAAAGTACCTTAATGATTATGTGTTGCAAGCTTCTTTGGAATGTGAAAGATTGCTGCTGGGAATTGATGATGAGCCAAGAACCTATGAAGAAGCTAAAGTTTTGTCGAAATGGAGACAAGCTAGCCGATAAGAGGTTGATTCAATCAATAAGAATCGGACTTGGTCTCTGGTTATGAGGTCGAAAGATGCTAAACTGATTGGTCTAAAATGGATATTTAAGATCAAGAAAAATGCAGACAGATCAATTAACAAGTACAAAGTACGTCTTGCTACTAAAGGATATGCACAAAAATCCAGAGCTGATTTTGACGAAGTTTTTGCTCCAGTAGCCAGACTTGAGACGATAAGATTATTAATTTGCTTATCTGCTTCCCAAGGTTGGGAAATTGATCACATGGATGTGAAAACTGCATTCTTACATGGAGAAATAAAAGAAGATGTACACGTTGAGCAACTTGAAGATTTCGTAATAAAAGGAGAAGAACACAAGGTTTACAAACTCTCTAAAGCCTTGTACGAATTAACACAAGCTCCTAGAGCTTGGAATATGAAACTAAATCAGATTCTGAAGGAGATGGATTTCGAAAAGTGCTCAAAAGAAACTTCAGTATATCGCAAACTCAAAGGAGGGGTCTTGTTGGTCGTGGCAATATATGTTGATGATTTATTCATCACGAGAAATAATTTGAAGGGTTTGTTTGATTTCAAGAAAGATATGTTGTCTAAGTTCGAGATATCTTATCTTGGAAAACTAACATATTACCTAGGAATTGAAGTTCATCAAGGGGCCGATGGTATTGAGATAAAACAAGAAGCATATGTTAAGAGGATACTTAAAGAAGCTGGACTTGAAGATTGCAATTCTACAATAATCCCGATGGACTTTGGTTTTTTAAGTTATCAAAAGCTGAACATGAAGAAGAGATCGATGCAACCACTTATTGAAGAAACGTGGGATGCTTAAGGTATTTGATCCACACTCGACCAGATTTGGCTTTCTCTGTAGGAATGGCTAGTAGATATATGAGCAGCCCAGGGAAATCACACTACAAGAAAACACGTGAATTGCGAGGACGTATTTCCTCGCGATTTTGTAGCAAACGGGGATTTGCGACGGAATTGCGAGGAAACTAAGGCAATCGTTAATCGTTAGATGCAAATTGCCTTTGGTCGCAATTTCTTCGCAAATTTGCGAGAGAAACGTTTACCGCATCCTAATCGCAAAATTGCTAGGAAATTGCTACCAAAAACAAAGCGAAAAATTTGCGGGAAAAATTGAAATCGCAAAATATTGCGATGAATTTGCTAGTGACAGACCATTTTCGTCGCAATTTCTTCACAATATTTTGCGAGGCAATTGTGACTAAAAAATCCAAAATCCTCACAATTTCGTCGCAAATTAATGCGACGGAATTGCGAGGATTTATGATTATTTAGTTGCAATTTTGTCTCAATACTTTACAAGGTAAATGCGATTAAATTGCGAGGATTTGGGATTACTTAGTAGCAATTTCATCGCAATGCTTTGCGAGGAAAATGCGACTAAATACTTGCAATTTCGTCGCAATTTCTGTGCAATTTTTTTTTAATATTAATTGAACTAAATTTAATAAAATTTATTAAAAATAAACGAAAATAATTATAAAATGAAAATAAAAATGAAAATGAAAATTAAATATATTTTAAAATTTAGTTTGAAAATAAAAATTAATGTTAAGAAAAATATTTTACAAAACAAAAATAAATCCTAAAATCTAAACATCGTTTGTCGGCGGCTGATCCTCCTGTTGAACCTCAGAGGCGTACTGATCGAACTCAGGGTCCTTCTGCGCAAGCCAATCGAAAAGTCGAGAATGGGTACTAATTTGTTGCTCGTACCCGTCCATCTTCGATCGAACAAAAGTGACCTCCTCGCGAGCCGCCTGTAGCTCCTCCTCCACCCTCTTAAGCTTCTCCTCCAATGAGTCCATGTAGCCGCCTGGATGCTCAATACTGGCTGGCCTCTGATTGGAGAGACCCAACACCAAAAAACAGGCCTTTCGACCGGAGAGCAAGCTACAGAAAAAAAAAGAATCGTTAGTAAACATATTAAAGAATTAAAAAAAACCAAATTATGTATTCAAATTAATTACTACTAACCTCGACGAAGATCTTGTTCTTCTCGAACTAGGAAAGACCCGTAGACTGGACGGAGCTATCTGTGCACTCCATCGAAAGAGTAATCTCCG